>JAAAKE020160958.1:0-12041 GCA_010014785.2 Anisolabis maritima
GCCGTATCATCTGCGAATTGGGCGATATGGGCAAAGTCCAGCTTAGGCATGTCGGATGTATATAATGCGTAAAGGAGGGGGGATAAGAGGGGATTGGGGGACTCCTGATTGTATGGGGTGCCAGTCTGATTTTTCTTTATTAATACGGACTCGGAAAGTTCTGTTGAGTAAGAAATTTCCTATTATATTGCAAAGTTGTTCAGGTAGGCCTTGGAGATATAGTTTTTATTAAGTTTCTGTTTAGCTTGGTTAATTAATTATTAAATATAATAAATTAGTTGGAGGGATTGTTATAAGTTATTATATATGAATTTGATGGATTAGTTTTCAGAAGCATTTGGAGGTTGATAAAGGAATAAGAAGTCAGAGTAGAGCAAAAAATGAAGCTCTTGGATACTAAAGCCGAAAGGAGACGTTTCGGTTCGTTTCGGTTATGTATGAATTTATTGACGAAGAGATCATATTCTGATTAGTTTTAACGGGATGAGAGGAGAGAATACTTAGAATAATATTAATTGAATTTTTACCTTTATTATTTTGTTAATAGTGGAGTCTATTTAAAATAGAAGTAATTGGAATATTTAATTCATTTGAACTATTCTCACTAATTAATTTTTATTAAATGAATAAATAAATATTTAATAATGAGGCGTATATAGGCTAATATAGTTTTTTTTTTTATTTCAGAAAAGAAATATTTGTTTGTTTATGGAAGAAATCCAAACATTTTGAATGAATGTGGAACTAAAGCGAAATTAAAAGAGTGGGAAGCTCAAACTGATAATGTGAATACATCACCAACTTATAAAATAAATCCTCGCAAATGCAAGTGTGCTGAGGTAAAAAAATAAATAATTCTTCGGGAGCTAATATTTCAGTCAATAAAGATATTGATATTGTAAGGAAATAAAAGTGTTTTTGAATTCAAAGCCTTTTTTAACTTTTACTTATAAGAAGGATCTATAACAATATTATATATATATATAAGAATGTTCTTAAAAATTTAATACATATATTTTACAAAAATTAAGAAGGATAGATTACTTGGGTAATGCAATGCATTCGAGTCCCAACTTTAATTTGGCCACAAAAAGATCGGAAAGTGTCCCATCGAACTGGAGTACACCTCCAATAAAAAGTAAGAAAAAATTTTAATAAGAACGGCAGAGACTAGAAAAAATTGAAACAATCCTGAATTTTTTGACTAATTTATGAAAAAAAATTTTCTTTAGTTATACTTATACATATCTAAAAATGATTAAAAAAAAAATTTATTTTTCTTTTATTATGATTGCGGGAGTGAAACGTGGCCGAGCAAGGAAAAAACAAAAAAACAAAAACAACATTTACTAAATATTCCAATACATTCCACTTGCCCGTTGGAAAGACGTGTCACTCCTCAGAGACAATATTATCAGAAAATATTTTAATTCCATAATAAAAAATAAAAGTATAAGGATAACGGGAGAGGACGTTAACAAATTTTTTCAGAAATTTTTTTTCAAAGCATTTTAAAAACTTTTAATATAACGTATCAAAATCTTATATATATATGTATATATATTATTAATAATTTGAGCTCATTTCAATATCTAGACCCCTATTCCAAAAGCAAAGATACAAAGATAACATTTTGGTATTTTCAGAAGGCCAAAAGTTATTCTTATTTTCTTTTTTATTTTTTTAAATTTTCTTCTCAAAGAGAAGAAGAAGAAGATTATCGTGAGCTAATTATTAGAATTGATGAAGATCTATCTAGGCCAAAATATATTTATAGCAGTGAGATTTCCAACTTTTGGAGTTCTGCATCAGCCTCTTGGAAAGTCAAAAGCCATGATGATGAGAGAATAGGGGGGAGGATTTTATGGTTCCCCAAAAAAATGTCCAATCTCTAGTAACAAACGACCATGCAGAAAAAGGAGTTGCTTTAATCCAGGAATGCACAAAGTAAGGAAAAGATAGGATCAACTTTAATGTGAAGTTCATTGAAAAAAACTGCAAAAAATTAGACTATATCAAATATACCAAATTTAATAAAACTCGTTAGATGCTTAAAATTTCATCCCATTCAGTTCTGCTGTTGAATTAATTTTCCCAAAGATGTGATCTATCGCAATCGATTCCTCGCTCCCGAAATAGTAAATACCCCAAATTTCAGCAAAATCGTTAAAGCCATTTTTGAGAAAAAATTTACTTACATTTATAGATAAATACAAAAAAAAAATTACAATATATATATCAAAATCATCAAAATCGTTTTCTCGAAAATTTTCCTGAATTTCATCAAAATCAATATATATATATATATATATATATATATTGAAATTTTTGAAAACTTGAATTAGTAATCCATCACTCCTACATCAGCCTCTTTTTCTCGTTAATTTTTTTCTTAATATATATATAACAATAATTAATAATAGTAGATAGACTAGACATCTAGTCAAATATTCTCATTTTAAAATAAAATTAAATAATCGGAAACATAAACAAATAATAATTTCAATTTTTTCTATTTCAATTGTTTTCTAGGTTCTTACAAAAAATAATTATTTCAAAAAGTGAACTCCCCCTCCAATGCATTTGTCATCTTTAAAATATATATTTTTGATTTTAACTCACCCCACAAAATAGCTCTCTTGAAATTTATTTTTTAATTCTTTAGTTAATCTAATATCTAATATATTTTGAGCATAATTTCATGGAGATTGTTTCATTAATCTAGATTTCATTTGCATTTTATATACACTGAGGTGTAAAAAAGTGGAACACTCAGAAAAATTTAATTTTTTCGAATAATTTTTAGAATAAACATATTTTATTTAAACTTTTAATACATTGTGTGTTTGTAAAAATATTTTTAAACAATTTTAAAATGAAAACAATGTATATTGGTTTTAATTTAAAATTTAAATTATTTAAATTATCATTCATTTTCTTGAAATCTGATCACTTTATTAAATGATTATCGTATAGTATCGTATTAAATTTAATCTTTTAATGGTTTATGGCTTAGAATTGAAACATGGTCGTTTGTTACTAGAAATTGAAATCTTTTAATTTAATTTAATTTGAAATATGCAAAATGCCTCTAACGTCCGAAGAAGTGTCTCAAACTGTAACTCTAATAAATGATGGAAGATCCTATCGATACGTTGCTCAAAGACTTAGAGCATCGATTGGAAGTATCCACAAGGCTGTAACACAATATAGAGAAACTATACATATACCAGGTGACCGGGATCTGGTGAAAATAGAGCTCAACTGAGCTTCAACTAAGAGAGATGACCGATTCATACATATGGAGGTTTTGAGGAATCGGCATGGTACCGCAGTTCAAATTCAACAGCCCCTTCTGCTCGACATGTCAACCTAAGTGTTTGGACTATCAGAAGATGTCTCCATAAATTAGGATTGGTGTCAAGGAGTCCAGCGACGGGACCTCTTTTGAGGCCGAGATACGGTGCTCAACGCCTTCTGTTTGCTCAGATCTAAACTGGAAAGAGTCCCAATGGGCTAATGTCCTGTTTACTGATGAATCGAGATTTGCTCTGCGGTCCCCAGATGGACCGAGAGTGTAGAGAAGGTCTGGAGAACGCTATTCTATATCTTCCAGAGAAGCCTGCAACGGTGGATCCATCATGGTCTGAGGTGGAATAAATATTCAAGGCAGAACCGAGGTAGTTTTCATTGAAAATGGTTCTCTCACTGCGAATCGATATGTAGAAGACATCCTCATCACTTATGTTATACTTTTCGCCCCAATGATCGAAGACAATTTTTTATTAATGATAATGCAAGTCCTCATGTGGCAAAGCAGGTTAGAACATTCCTAAATGAGATTAGCCTGAGAACTATGGGCTAGCAGCTGACAGCTCGCAGTCCTGATTTAAATGCAATTGAGCACGTGTGGGATATGCTAGAAAGGCGGGTACGAGCTCGAGATCCTGCATCTGAGATCATCCAACAGCTCAAAATTATCCTACAGGAAGAATGGATGAATCTGGACCATGCCTGATAAGTATGTTTAGAAGGCTCACGGCTACCATAAAGTCAAGAGGAGGTAATACCCCTTATTAAATTCAAATAAATTAAATTAAAGATGGATTTTATGATATCTTTTGATTGATAAAAAAGCTTCAAATAAAGAATTTTTGTTTTTAATAATTTTTTTATAATTATAAAAATTATTTTCGTTTTAAAATTGTTTAAAAATATTTTTACATTCACACAATATATTAAAAGATTTTATAAGATATGTTTATTCTAAAAATTATTTGAAAAAATTCAATTTTTCTAAGTGTTCCACTTTTTTTGCACCTCAGTGTATAAAGATTCCAATTTTTTTTAAGTCTGAGCACCTGAGGGCATAATGACTTTAAACGTTATAATATATATATTAATTACGATACACATAAACCATTTATTTATATCAATATGTTTTAAATAAATTTTTTCAGACTGCCTGGAATCGGAACCCACATCCTTGCTGAATATAGCTTGACTATAGAGACCAACATTCTCTTGTATCGTATTTCAAATTCCCTATTAATGAATATTTATTAAATGAATAAACAAAACTTTTTTTTACAGGATGAAATGGAATTAGAGATTTTTATTGGAATAAACTTGGAATGTTGAAGTCATTTTCGCCAACTCACACTGATTTATAAAACAATCACCAGACCAATAAAAAATCCTGAAAAATAAGATACCAGTATTTCTTATTCATTAATGGACTCCAACATCGGTGTTTCAAAGATTAAGTAAAATTCCAATAAAATATCAAATTCTTTTTTTTATTTATTTTTTAAGCCAAGAATCAGGGCCAATCAATTTTATAAAATAATATTTTACAAATAAATACAATAGAAATTTTAAAATAACAGTATAAAAATATAGATAAGAGAAAGTAAAAACGATGAAAAAATAAAGCTCAATTAAAATAAAATGTTTACAATAAAAATCTCAAAAATCTTTCTTGAACTGTACTGCTGGAGGTTGAATTTCAATTGGTAAAGACGTTGAGATTTGCCTTTTTGAAAAATTGATATATTGTTTCTATTATTATTATTATTATTTTTGTTGGATGCTTTAAAATCTCTGCCATAGTTGATGGGTTGAGACGAAATGAGCGGTTATGGTCTGTTTGAAAAAACCTAACTTTTAGTCGTATATAGGCTAATGTAATTTTTTTTATTTCAGAGAAGAAATATTTGTTTGTTTATGGAAGAAATCCAAACATTTTGAATGAGTGTGGTACTAAAGCGAAATTAAAAGAGTGGGAAGCTCAAACTGATAATGTGAATACATCACCATCTTATGAAATAAAACCTCGCAAATGTGCTGAAGTAAAAAAAATAAATAATTTCTCTGGAGCTTAATATATCAGTCAACAAAGAAATATATTGTAAGGAAATAAGGAATTCTTTAACTTTTATAAGTTAGTTTTATAAGATGGAGCTAAAATAATAATAATAATAGCCTTAATTATAAGAAATTCGTTTCAATTCATTTAAAGAAATATTTTTATTAAATCTGGTTAAACGGCCGAACTTCACACAACTCCTAGAGGAGGATCATATCCAATTCGGCAGTCGCAGTCGCGACTAATCTATTACTACGAGGATCACGATTGCAGCGAAGATTGCCATTGCGATTACTATTACCTCTGAAGGATCTTTTATTTAGCAAAGTCGCCGTCGCGACTACTATCCCGAAGAGATTATCAAAGCGAGAATCGCCGTTGCTACGTCTTCCCCAAAGAAGGGTCACATTACATCATCTACATTATCATCATCGTCAGACAGTCATCTAGCAGACCGCTAGATTCACTGCGGCCAACTGTTGAGGCGAGCGGAAGAAGCGCCTGCGCTCAACACCATCACTCATTTTCACTTCCCTTTCTTTTCTAACACATTTCAATCCATCCATTTTATATTTTTTTCTCATTATTATTATATTTTTTTTTTATTTAAACATAATTATTGTATGATTAAAAATCCTTCACAAACTTAATATTCAATTCATTTTATTTATTTTATTCAATTAAAATAAATTTTCTTATTATTTTATTTATTTTTTATTTATTTATTATTCAGTAAGCAGATCACTCTCCCTGATTCTACATTCTCCCAATATCACTCGGGAAGATATTTATTTATCTACTCTTGTTGGGAACTGTTTGTGATGGATGTGCTGGGAGCCCAGTTCGATGACAAATTTGGACTCATTTGTGAAAATTAGCTTATCAAATATTTCTCCAGGTTTTAAGTATGATTCTGAGAGCCTAATAGTAAGTTAAAGATGTGATTGTCTATTTGTTGAGTGGAATAATTCAAAAATTTTTATATTTTAATGTTGAGATTAATGAAGCACATAGAGATCATAACAAGATATGGTATTTTAGAGTAGTTCCAAAATGTAGTTGATTTATTGGCCTAATCGAGATTGGAGATTTCTTCTATTGTGGGATGAAATTTAGTTTTTCTCTTGAGGAAAAATTTTGCCGCTAGTATTTCTCCCCTTATTTTTTAGAGGCTCATTAGCCTCAACTAGCATGGCATAGCCGATGATGTTTGGAGATATCCAAAACATATCTTTATTGATTTATACTGAATTTTGTCCAAAACATGAAGGACGCAGAGCCGAACAGAAAATTACCATATTTTCAAGACATGAACGGATTAAGGCCTTGTATATTGTTAGGTGTTCCCAGAGAGATGAGTTAGGTGACTAAAGTGAGGCGCAGGGAGCGCTGAAGGCAGGTTCGAACCAAAAAGTACATACATAAATATCTATCAAAGAGTATCAAGTCTTTCCATAAAATTTGAGCCAGATTCCGAGCCCCCTTTCCCTTCCCCCGACACAAGAGGCTCCAAAGGAGGCTAGCTTCGAACGTCGGGAGGGTCGGAGAGGATCGAGCTAGTTTGTTAACATAAAATTTTTGTTTATTTTATTTTTTACAATAAATTATCTTACCTAAATTAAAAATCCTTGCTTATCTCCTCCCAATTAATTAATTTGAAATTTTTTTAAAATTTATAATTAAATATTAAATTAATTTTTTGTCAAGTTTTTTTCGGCATCTGAGGCCATTTAGACTCCGTCATTATTTATTTAAATTAATTGGTAGCCAATATAATTAAAATCAATTTTTGTCGTTCAGAACGAGAAGCAAATCACTGACGTTTAGTTGGTGACTCTTCCCCTGCGCCAAGGAACAGGGCTTATATAAAAAGAAAATTAATTATTTACTTATTTTCAAACTTATTTATTGCCCTCTCCCTTGATGCAGGGGAAGAGTCACCAACTAAACGTCTGTGATTTGCTTCTCGTTCTGAACGACAAAAATTTATTTTAATTATATTGGCTACCAATTAATTTAAATAAAAAAGATCGGAGCCTAAATGGCCTTCGATGCCGAAAAAGACAAAAAAACGTTAATTATTAAAGACCAAGGAGAAAATTCTAAAATTAAAATTGTTGAGGTCTTATCTTTTGTGGTTTTCTCCGTAGATCCTTTGTTCCCTTCCTTCGATTCCTTTCTTTGGTTGTAGCGACGAGATGGTGGTGTGGATATTAGTGCGGGAAAACCAAGTAAATGTTAGAGGTGTATGCCAGTGACTTGAATTTGCACTATTCTTTCTTTCTTCAAGAGAGCTCACTGTTCTCCCGAACTGAACCCAATCTTATCTAGGCTGTATAAAGTATCAATGATCACAGGAGTCTTTCCAGAATCATGGAAGTTAGCAAAGGAACAGCCTATTCCCTCTTCTTTGCCTAATAATTACCACATAAAAGCCTTACGTTCCATATTGTCAAAAATTATTAAAAAATTGGTGAACCGTCAAATTTTGATCCACTTGGAGCACTGGGGCCTACTAAATGATTTAATTGGACAAGAAGGCAATAAACTTTCGACAGTAGAATTTTTGCAATTAGACTTAAGACTTAACTATTGGGTAAATCCTTCCATCAACCAGAGACAATATATTATATATTTTCCCAAAGATGAGACCTAGCGCACTTGATTACCCGAATAAATATACCCAATTTCATCAAAATTGTTAAAGCAGTTTTCGAGAAAAAATTTAACGAGAAAAAGATCTGATATGGCCATTTCTCATCTCAAATTCGAGGCGAGAAACGAGACAAGTTATACATTGTCGTTTAGGTGTGAGTGAATAACTTGTTAAAGTTTTTATAAAAATCGAAGGAGAAATTCAAAAATACAGAGATATAAAATATCTCTCACACAAGTCTGATTTAATCAAAAAATTAATAGGAAGTAAAGACAATTAAAATGAATGCAGATTTCATCAAATTCGGGCCAAATGTAATGAAATGAAATGAAAACAGGAAGTAGTAATTTTTTAAGGAACTCCTCCCTTTTTAAGGTTTTTAATTTTTAAAGAATTCATCTCTTACTCTTCTCCGATGAGGAAAAGAAGCTTTTATTAAAATTTTTTTTCCATTTTGATATTAAAAATTAAATCCTATAAATTCGTCGTTTATTTACTATTTGTTTTTTTACCAAATATACTTTAGGTTTGTCCTTCACCAAAGTGAGCTTGATAAGACTAATAAAAACTGATAAATAATATCATTTTCATAAAAAAATAAACACTTTAGAAATTAATATTAAAAAAAAAGACTTTGCCTAAGTATATAATACAGTTCTAATTGCAGGGAAATTATTCACACGTAATATTTGGTGAAAGGTTAGAAGTAGAGAAGGAAAAGTCTCAAAATGAAATTTGTTATTTTCGTAATCCTTTTGATTTTTGCTGCGGCGGTTTTGGGTCAAGATGTTCCCACAAATAGACAGTCTTGCCTATATATTCCAGCTTCAGATTTAGGAGGTGTTTGGTATCTTCTCTATTGGGGAGTACCTCAAAGCCAATCGCTATATCCTAAAAATATGAAATGCCTTATATCCTGGGCACATTATAGTAATAACTCCTATGTTGATTGCCACGATGTCGCTATATTAAAGTGAGTATATTAAATAATCCATGAATATATTTTTTCAGGAAGAAGTTAAAAAAAAAAAATATTGTAAAACGATATTAATATCTGAATAAATATGATGGCCTTTGGTCCTGATGATGAGCGCGATACGGGCTGTCGAAACGTCGACGAGAATAAATAGTATTATTTTTTTGACTGCCTATCTCAGATCACAAAAAATTTACTTAATTTATGTAGAAGAACATTGTATGATGTGCACTTAATTACACCAGATTAGTTAACTTACCTTTAGAAATATAGATGTCAAACCCTGCTCGCAGCCTATGATTGCATTGTTATGATGACGCAACATTCAATAGACAATCAGAAACCGGATTATATTATTAATAATATATATAAATCAATGAAATTTTTCAGTGATGAGACACAAGAGAATAAATCTTTCGATGTTAAAATCGATTCACTTCCAAATGGAAAATATTCCTACACGTTTTTAACCTCTTGTTCATCAGGTAATAAATTATTGTTTGGTTTATAACATTTCCGCTACTTTATACTTGATAATAATAACAATAACTGTTACAGAGATTCAAGTCAAGTGGCTTGCTCATAACAAATATAAATATACAGCCGGAATCATGTATTATGGCGGTATGTAATTTTGTTACTTTTTAATTTTTTTTTAATATTATTAGTAATTAAGTTGGGAAAAGAGATTATAAGAATAAATATTATATATATTATGCTTTAAATACTTAACGATTAGTTCACATCTAAAGTGATGAAAATTATTTAAATCATAGTGGGTATAAATTGATTTAAATAAATAAAAATAATAGTTATTGTTCTCATAATACCATAGGCTGATTTTATAAATTATTTACTCTCTTTTTTAATATAACCTGAGTCTAGGAAAAAATTCTCTAAATTCTCCTAAATGTACGATTGTGTGGTATATCATTATTTTTAAAAGGATCAGAGGTAGGATTACTTAAAATATTAAAATATTTTTTTTACATTTACAATTGAATTTTTACATGTATTATTTTGTTCATAGTGGGAAGTACTTCGAATATTTAATTCATTTAAGATATTTATTGGGGTTTCGAAATTGGGGCTCCTTTGACTCTAAAATTCTTCACAAATTAATTATTAAATTATTGAATGAAATAACAAAACTTTAACAATGAGACATATATAGGCTAATATAATTTTTTTTATTTCAGAGAAAAAATATTTGTTTGTGTATGGAAGAAATCCAAACATTTTGAATGAATGTGGTACTAAAGCAAAATTAAAAGAGTGGGAAGCTAAAACTGATAATGTGGATACACCACCATCTTATAAAATAAATCCTCGCAAATGCAAGTGTGCTGAAGTAAAAAATAATTAGTTCCTCTGGAGCTTAATAATTCAGTCAACAAAGACATGTTGATATTGTAAGGAAATAAAAATCTTTTTGAATGGAATGTTTTTTTTTTTTTTAACTTTAAAGAATAAGATGAATCTTTTTTTTCTCGACATATTAGGCCATATAGCCCATAATGATACACAATATATTTATTAACGATATAGATTATCCAGCCATATTTATTTATATCAATTGGTATCCAATTGATGTAAATAAATTCCCATGGGACTGCTAGGAATCCGAACTCACATCTCTTGGTTTTAAAATTATCAATACTCAGAATGTCAATCTCTTTACGTATATTTATTCAAATAAAGTTCAAGAATTTTAAAAGAAATAATAATTTTTTTAAAATTTCAAAACTATGATACCAAAGATCAGCGGTTCGCTTCCCCTACTCTGCGATAAAAATTTATTTATATTGTATGAGCTTTCAATTAATATAAATAAATAAGATCAAAGTCTAAATAGCCACAGATGCCGAAAAAAAAACAGAAAAAAGATGCGTATCCTCTCAAGATGTTTTTATTGAATGTACATTTAGGGGGAAAGAGGTGAGAACCACATAATTGAAGTGTTCCACAGAGGTCTCCGCAATATCTGGAAATCATCTTTTCCATTTAAAGAAATATTTTTATTAATTAAATCTGGTATAACCGTCGCATATCACACATCTTTCTCTCACTTAATATAAGGAAAATTGTGTGATTTGCTGTCGTACCAGATTTTTTGCTCTCTAAGTAATTGGATCATAATTTTTTATATACCATTCATTTTTTAAGATTTTTCTTTTGTGCGTATTAATCAATTATATCTAACACATCACTCAGTGAGTCCCGATGCTGACACATAGATGGCGTCTCTAATGAAAAAAACCCTATGATTTTTAGAAAGTACCAACCTTCAAACGATATGTATCAAAATTTAGTAGTTGACTTATTGAGTGATGTGTTAGAGATAATTGATTAATATGCACCAAAGAAAAATCTTAAAAAATTTTTTTTACATTAATTTATAGTTGTTTACATGAGACAATAAAAAATTCCATTTTTCCGTTGACTTCAAGTAACACAACTTCCAATTGAACTTGTTATTTGATAGAAAATATTTTTCTTTTGAGGAAAACAATTTGAAAAAGTCTCATAACCAATAAATAATAATAAATTTAAGAAAAAATAGTACAAATGATCAATTAAAAAATTAAAAAAATAGTATAAGCAAATTATTTAAAATTAATAAGACTAGATAATTAAACCAAATATTCAATAGTTGATATAAATTCATTAGTGACTAGAAATTTTACTTTTAAATTTGTTAAATGTTCCTAAAAAAAAATATTCCTCGCAATTCTCTTAACTCATATGGTATGTGTTATTTTTACCGGGAAATCGAAATTTTTATTTAGATTTGACTACATGATCATACGTTTTTAAATTTTAGAATTACAAAATATAAAATAACACAATACAAAGGTAAACTAATAGAATATACAATAAATGGACTAGAAAAATATTAATATAAAAATATTAAAGCATATGAATATTATATTTTAATTTAATAGTAGATATAAAGTCATTTGAGTGACTGGAAATTGTGCTAATTCTTCTTTTACTTCTAAATCAGTGAGGCCATTGCTTAGTTCTTTTAAAACCATGTG
>JAAAKE020160980.1:0-12039 GCA_010014785.2 Anisolabis maritima
CCTAAATTTTAATATTTTTTCAACTTTTTTGTATGTCTCTCTCAGTATTTTCTGGCTATGATATTAATTAACCAATTAATTAAGAAGTGAAATTTTTAAATTCTAAATTAAATGCCAAATAAACGCCTTTAAATATATTATCTATATACCTATTTTATGGAAAAAGTTCTCTTACAAAAAAGAAACATTAACAGACTTCTCAGAAACCATTATATTTAATTAAATTATATAAAAATCCTGTTTAACATCCCTTGGCAATTAAGGATTCGACCAAATTGGTTACCGAAACTGAGGGATGTATGGTCCAACGGGACTTTAATCCTGGTTTTACAAGAAAGCAATAGCTACTTTTCATTTCCCTTGTGGTGTTCATGTAAGTCTTATAGAACTTGTAGTCCCGTGAAAAGATCTCGAACCTACGTCAAAATTTTTCACACACTTCTTTTTATTTAGATAGAAAATTTGTTTGGCTCAGAACTCTGAAGTGTGGCAGCTACACCAGAGATGGGGAACCTTTTTTAAATGAAAGCCCTTATTCATTTTCAGAAATAGTGGAAAAGTCATACCAATTCTTAGAACCATTAGGCTACTTAATAATAGATACCTATACCTAAATTTTTAATAACACAAATTAAAAAAAAAAATATAATAAAAAACTTTCCGTATTGTTTTTATTTTTTATTTTTTATTTCATTTATATTTTTGGCAGGTAAGATAAGTAGAATTTACAATATTCATAAGTATATAGAATTAAATAAACAAATATTGATGGCTTCCAATGGGCGTTCCACAGTCTTGTCCTTCGGAGTCACCCATCCGAGGTTCAGCACTTGTAAACATAGATCTTGGTGGTAATTCTTCTCTCCGGCCAGGTCCGCCGACTCCAAAATGAAAATTTCAAAATCTAGAGCTAGAAAAATACAAATTATAATATAAATATAAATAAGGCCGCATAGAT
The DNA here is from genome assembly GCA_010014785.2 of Anisolabis maritima. Classification (NCBI taxonomy): domain Eukaryota; kingdom Metazoa; phylum Arthropoda; class Insecta; order Dermaptera; family Anisolabididae; genus Anisolabis; species Anisolabis maritima. Next base: position 959 of record JAAAKE020160980.1, read on the forward strand.
CTTAGAAATCTCATAAGACCGGTTCCCCATTCCTGATCAATATTAATAACTCTCAGCTTTTATAATATTTCGGTCTAAACTTTATTGAGCCATCATCAGGCGACATATCACATCTATATTTAATTGTCATATTTTGAAATTTGGAACTCACCAAAAGCAAATATCATAGTTCAAAAGGATGGATGTCTTCTAATAAAATGGAACTTTTTTGTGGGAATCTCTAAACCTCATCCATTATAAATCGCAGTTTTAAATCACTATATTTGGCCGCGGCTTATAACGAAAAAAACAAAATAATTGATAACCAATACATTTTTTGTTTTAGGTCTTTGACGCATATAAGAGCTAGTGTAGGGAGAGATATCTTAAAATTTCTAAATAAATAACAGCTCAAATAACAGAGGAGAATTAAAAGTGTTATATTGGAAAAAAAAAGATCAAAATAAATTTCCAATTGATTTAAAAAATATCTTAATAAATTGGTGGCAGAAAATCTGAAAAAATTATCATTTGACTTCTTTATTTAACAAAGGCTGCTGAAAAAAAACGTCAAATACGTCTGGTTTGGTCAATTAAATTAATTACAAGAATAAGTAAAATGACTCACAAAAATTACCTCACCTTTTAAATATGAGTTCATTAATTGTATTTTAGTTTGTTTTTTCTCATAGTAATTTATCTAGTTACATTAGTTAATATAAAAATCAATAAGTTCTCGATTATAGGGTATGTTGAATGAAATGTAAAAAATATTAATTTAATTAATTAATTTGTTCTCAAAAAAAAAAAAAAAAAAAAAAAATAGAGATATATCTTATTTTTAAAATAATTTCTAAAATTTTCTAGTTTAATCGTCTGTATAAATAGAAAATATATTTTCTTAAATAAATAAACTTCAAATTGGACTTGATGATGAAATGGTTTTGATCTCCGTCTATGACTCATCAGGAGTAAAAGTTTTCAAGGGATTGGGAGATAAACGAACCTCCATCCGGGAGGCGGATTTTGCAAACACGTCATCACGGATGTTCGGAGAAGAACTTGGTAAGGCCCCACCCTCCCTTTTAAGAGACGAAGGGTGTGACCTCCCCTAATCGAGGCTGTCCCGAAGAGATAGCATTTGAGTATACAACAACCCTTTCTATACAGATTGCTATTATATATCGCTATAGAGGTCGAATTCGAAACGGTGCAGGACAATTTGCCAGTAAATTTGATTGTATCAAAGTTTAGAACCGATTCATAAATCACAAAAGATTTTAAATAATAGATGTTATTATTAAATGATTTTAATTTAAATACATTGTTTAAATTTTTTTTTTTCGAATTTTATCTCCTGGACAATAATTATTTAGTAATCAATATTTACTCTCTTTCATACTCCCCCTTTTGATTTATGGGGATTTTTTTCTTTTTCAAGATGTGATAATCAAGAGCTATCATAGATAGGAAATTATATGAAAGGGGTTGTCAAATATTATTTATTACTAAAATGTCTTTTTTCTTAACAAATAGAAAAGTTATGTGCAAAAAAAATTGAATTTGTTTTTAATGGGCGACATTCCAAAAATTATACATCACACAAGTCGATTGCCGCCACTTTTTTGCGGTACTGGGATGTTGTAAGGTCAACTCTCACAAAATTGAGTCTAATATTAGTCCGGAGATGTTGATTTATTTATTTCAAGTAGCTTTCCATTTTTTATCTGAAAAGATACTTTCTCTACAACATTAGTCTTGGAAGAAACCTTGTTCATATAGCTTCTCTACCATGAGAAAACAAAGTGAAATAAGTGCCGGTCATTTTGCATATATTTAACTAGTCATTCCCTATTGACAATAGGCTAAATTTCGGTTAACGTGATTCCGATTAGCACATTTTTCAGTTTTGCCGCCCTTTCTTTTTTTTAACACGAATTAAATTTGATTTAACACAATTTGAAAATTTCAAAACCCAAAAAATTGATATTTATATGGCATTTATTCAAATAACCCAATTTCGTTTTGTAAAGTGCTTTATCAGGATTAAATAACCGTATTAACCGGGGATGGTATAGATTGCTTCATGTAAAGGTTTATTACGGCCGTTTAATTTCAGCATATAAAGCTACCCGCTGATTTTTTCATCTATAAGTTGCTAATATATATATATATATTTTTTTTTATATGGGTTTATTTGAGTTAAGATTTTTCTAGACTATTTAATTAAGAGAAATAAGTAAAATCTTTGAATTAGTCACTTAAGAAAATTTCTATACAGAAAAGCATAATAAAATTCCCCTCGAGTTAAGATTTTCCTTAGGAGCTTTTTTGAATAAGGCCCTTAGTTATAGGTAAAATAAAGTGGAAAGTCCGTGAAGAGCCAAATTCTTTTTATATTTTATAAATGAGGAACAAACAAAATTGAATTAAGGACTAAAATCCATTCCAAAGATCAATCATTGATCCCAATTTGACTTTGTCAGAGGGGAGAAGAATTTTTTTTAAAGCTACCTTCCTTCCCTTCTTAAGATTTCCTTTTTTTTTTTTTTTTTTTTGAATCAAATAATTATCTACGATGTCTGAACGAATTATGCACCACTTGTCATCGGATTAGGTCTTAAAATCTCTCAGAAGAAAGAAAGAAAAAGCCTGTCCCTTCTTCCCAACCCCTTCATCTTTTTTTTTTTAATAGGCTAATTTATCTCACTGTAAATTTATGTTTTTCTTATTTTCGCGTTGATAGAAACAGAGGCAAAATGCGAGCGCCCTCGCAAGTCACTGACTCGAACTGGAAAATTCGTTTATTTTCTTAAACTCCAAACTTGGATGTGAAATTTAATTATCTTTCCATAGTCAAACGTGATTAAGGCAATTTATATTGTTTACTAATTTATCTTTCTCTTTCAGACCTTTTCTCATACTTTATGCTTCTATTATTTTTCGAATAACCAGTTAATAATTTAAGAAATTTATTATTTTCTCTCTTGACTTTTCTTCTTCCTGTTTTTAGATAAACCAATTCAAATAAAGCCTTGATTTATTTGTTTCCTTTTTAAACACTTGACAATCATCATTTTCTGTAAAATTTATAATTAAAAACAATATATTTTTACCTCTGGTTGTAGAGGGGGAAATTAATATTTTAAAGAATTTTATTGATATTTACGCTTGTAATTTGTATTATTATTTTATAATTTGATACATAAGCTTCAGTCATTCATAGAAACTGCTCAATTATTATTTTACATTTATTTAATATTCATAAGTTAATAACCCTCTCTCAATACAATAGATAAATTTGATGAATAATAATGAGGGTCAATTCTTCCCTAAGGACAAAAAGATAATAAACTGAAACGAGGGTAGTTTGAGAATCGATTTTAGAATTATTGTTAGTTTGCTATTTTGAATTTGTCCTTAAGTTTGTGACCCACGTGACTCCTTGACTGAATCAATCATTTCAGCAGGGTAACTTAAACAAAATCCTATGAAAATTACTCTCCGCTATAACCACTCTTAACATCATAGATAAATTTTATTTTGGGTCAAGCCCCTTCAACTTGCAATAAAAACTAAGTTAAATATATAGGTAACAGAAAGTAAAAAGTCTTTATTTAAATTATTAAAGTTTATTTATTTATTTTATTATTAATTGATTAATTTTAAGTATTCATAATTAATATTAAATGTTCATAATGTATTTATTTGTTGTTTATTTATTGTCCATATGTTTAATTGTTGATCTATTAATGTACATTTCGATTGTTTCATTATTTATTTTATTGTTCATATGTAAATTAATATATGAATCAAAAATAAATAAATATTCCCTTGACTTAAAGACTCAGAGCCCTTAGAGACTCTTTAAAGACTTTAAACCTAGAGAGTGTTTACTTATTTTAATTATTAATATATATATATATTTTATTTGTCTGTATTATTTGTATCACTTAGGTTAACCAAATGTATTAATATGAAAATACCGAGGCCATTTAATAAAAAAAATTATATTATAAATAAAAGTTAATTATATTAACAATAACAAAAATAAAAAAAAAATGCATCTATTTAAAATACAAAGGAGGAAAAAAAAACTTTTCACATAAATTGTTGAATATTTATGATAAAAAATAAAAACGTGGACGCTCATGGAATATTTTAATTAATGTTATTTTAAGTTTGGATGAGCGCCGACGAATTTATTTTTTCTCATGATATCCAAAAAGTTATTTTCTTCTTTTTAGTGCATTAAAAATTAAGTAGTTGTTTTTTTTAATATACTTTTTACTCCTATTTATTAACATAAGTATAATTTAAAATAAAATTTTTTCAGAGCTTATCGGTTTACTAGAAGAGTTTCACTCGCTGGAAATCCTAATTCATGGATTGTTTATTTTTCTTTAAATGGTTTTTTTTTTTGTAAAAAATATAAAAATTTGTTTCAAAAAGAAAAATGTTCATAATGATGAACAGAACAATTTTGTACAGCATATAGTATTATTTCACTAAATTTAATGATTAAAGGGATATTTTGTTATTTTGAACTTTAAATGCCCTGCTTAATAGATGGATTTTTGCCTCGTTTTAATATAACGATTCAGCGGAAATGAGCCTGTATACAAAATTTCAGGGTTAGTAGTAAATGCTTTAAAAATTGACTAGAAGATGGTGTCTAGATAAAGCAATTTAAATAAAAGCGTTTAATAATATAAATTAGATGAGTTGTAACTCAAATCAGAGTATCAAAAACTAATTTGTGACTTAATAAAAATTATTTTCTTTATTGGATACCAAAGAACAAAGACTAAAAACTAATAATATAGCAAAAGGTAGCTTTCCGAAAGATTGAGCTGCATTTATTTGGATCGTATTCAAATTGTGTTTTGCTTTACATTGGACGTCTATTAATTGATGCCAAACACATCCAGGGCCAAAGGGCCGCAAAAACGACGAGCAAAAGGATACACGGCTCTTGAATTTGCCATTGTCTTGATTAATTTCAACGAATCAAATCCATTGGTGATACTTTTGGGGGAATTTGAGATTACCTCTATTCAATCAAAAACTAATTATTCCTTTGCAATCAATCCTAGAAATGATCAAAGTTTTTCATTTCTACTTGATAAATGTATGTTATTAGTGTAACGCATAAATGTATTTTTCCATTTTTAAGAATTCTCATTTCCTGGATTTATTAACATTATATCAGCTCTCTAGTCATTTGTGTTAGGGAATAACATGTTACAAAATTGAGTTAGTTGAGGGAGAAAATTTTTTGGGATTATACACGGGTGGTGATTGAATAATTGAGTCTGATATTTTTTTCCATCAGGAGACTTGAACCTGGTTTACCTTCAACTCGGGGTTATAAACCCCCTAAAGGGCAAAAATATATAATTAAATTTTTTTTAATCAAGACCCCGATCCTTGGAGATGAGGCAAAGCTCCTGTTTCTCATTCTGAAGTTCTGTTGTTCATCCCCATCGTGAGCAATTAAATTTATTTACTTTATATTTTCTATTAATTAAAAAATTTTGGACGGATAACTCATCAATTAATTTTCTCTCTGCAATCATTTATGCCACGTTGAGGTTACTCTATAGTCGTTTTCTTGGAGGTGGGTTCCCGTTTCCTTCCACAGGAGGAGACATCACTGACAGTTGGATAAATTTTACCATGAGGTGGACTAAAAGAACAAATTTTTTATTATTATAATTATTATGCACAGAAAGAGATAGAAATTCATTCTTTTTATATAGAAATATGGGACAGACTTTGTCAAACCCCTTTTCATTTCGGCATCTGAGGCCTTATAGACATTAAACAATATTTACTATATTTATTTACGACACAATGGTCCGGGCAAATTTAGATCAATTGCTATTATTTATATAAATTTTCATTGCAACTTTTATAATGCAAACTTACAAGTTACTCTAATTGTTACATAAATATTAAAATCTTTCGTTATCTATAAATATCGATTTCTAAAGTTCACTTCTAAATAAGTATAGTATTTGTTTTTTTAATTAATTAAATAATTTATTTCTCTCGCAATTTTCTATACTTCAAAGAAGTATTTCATTTCTTCTCTCTCTCTCTCTCTCTCTCTTAACTAATTTGAATTTAAACGGAAAGTCTTAAATTATTTTTACTTTAAACATAAATTGTATTCAATTTTCCAATAAGCTAACTATTGACAGTAAAGATGAATAAAATGGGATCGATTCTGACAGCCAATGCGTTTGAAATATTTCCCTTCTTTCTTTCTTCCCTTCAGGTCACAACCTATTTGGTTTTGTTTTCTATTTGTTTTTCTTTTTTCTTTTTTTTTTTTTTGTTCGAAGAATCGTTTGTGGTTATAGAAAGATAGACATTTAGAAGCTCAAAATGAAACTTAGTATTTGACATAGAGAATGATTTTGATTATTTATTTGAATCAATATGTTTGGACGAATCATTTATTTAAAATAACTCTTATTAAGTGGGCTAAGAAGGGCTTAATAAAAAAAGCTTTGCGATTTATTAAATATGCAACTGGACAAAGAGAAAGCAATTTTTTTATTATCTTCCTTAAAAATTCATTTGAATATTTCCAAATCTTGCTCTGGATGTGACAAATTAGGTATATATTTTTGTAAAAAAAAGAGTCACAGAAAATAAAAATTTAATGAATTTAGCAAATTTAGAAGTATTTTTTTTTTTAATTTCAAACTTTTTTTTGGTATCTTGGACATTTCTCACCCTCCCTCCTTGTAAAACATGTTACATATGGCCTGATACTAAATGAATATGGATGGATAAAGCATATCCTTTATTTTCATGATCCCTTTATTTTTCCTTAATTAAAAAAAAAATATTTTCCGGGATCTGAGGCCTTTAAAACTCCGTCCATATTTATATAAATTAATTCGTATCCAATTTAATTTATATAAATTTTATTGATTTGGACGGGAAGAAAACCTTACCAGTGGAATATGAAGCAAGACCAGTCGGAGATATAAGATTTAGGGAGACCCGGGTTCGATATCCCGCATTTTAGCAATTTTATTTTTCGACGCTAGTTTAGCAACGAATTGTAAGACGCCACTGTAATTAGAAAAAAAAAAAAGTAAAAATACATTCGAAACATCTGGCTACCTTCTAACTCTCATCATCTATATTTAGAATAGCTTTATCCTAAATCAGTGCCCTAAATTGCGAAACTCTATAGTGAGGAAAAATTTTTTTTGCGAAATACCCAAATCAAAATTAAATGAGTTTCTTGTCTATCTACTTTATATATCATATATTATATAAATTATATATTAATATTGAACATTTACAATTTTTTTATTACAATTTCAATACAACATTTATAATCATATTTTAATATTTACTTATTAATGTCATTTTCAAGAGAGAAAAAGTAGTTTTGCTCATTTACTGGAAAACTTGTGCTAAACTTTTTTCACATACTTCTTCTTTATTAGGCCGTATACAAAACAAGGCTACCAACATTTCTACCTCTAAATTTGTTTGTTTTTTAGTTTTAATGTTGTGTTATTGTGGAAAATCTTTGTTTTTACCATTTTTCAAATAAATAAATATTTCATACACAAACAGTAATCTTTTGAACGATAATAACAGGTATCTAATTACCCCGGAACACTTTCGAAATGTTTACGGAACACCATTGGGGTCCGGTGCTCTAAATGATGGACAAATCATTTATATATTTTTGGTGTTGAAATTTAACGATGATATATGATTTTAACATTAATGATATGCTAATCAAAAGTAATGGATAAAAGAAATTTTAAAATAGATATTAACACAACTGATTCAAACAATTCTGCCCGCTGCAGGGCAAGTCATGTAAATGACTCTTTTTATATTCAATATAATTTATGTATTAGAGCCTTTACATATGCGTAATTTCGAATTATTAATATTTTCAACAAAATCATTTTCATTTCTATCTAAGAGCAAAATTTTAATAAAAAATTAAATTAGAACTCACTCTCTCGGTTCGAAATAAGTAATTAATAAATAATAATTATTGAAAGTCTAAATTATGGAAATATTAAATTGAATTTTATAAAAGATAACTTTTGTATTCATAATTCAATTTGTAACAAATAATTGCATTATTAATTATGAATTATTTTAATTTACTTCTATGCATATCGTATTTGAAGTAAATTGAAAACCTATTTGTCCGTCGATGAACATTTATTCTATACAATTGAATAATTATTATATTCCAATTATTCAATTATATTGTAATTATTTAATTCTGATTTATCAATAAAAATGTAATTACAATAATTATAATTGTATAGGGTAATAATTTTCTTAAATAAATATAAACTTTAATTTTTTCTTGTCTTAAAAAGCATTCATTAATATAATTCGCGCAGGATTCGGTTTTCTGCTTATAGGTCTATTGATTTATTGATACGTCACAAAATCAGTTAAGCGAATTTTAATGAAAGATTAATATTTATTAATCAAACAAATATATCATTTTTGAAAACTAGGATTTTTTACACCCGGAGCAGCCTATAAAAACTGCACCCCCCCCCCCCCCTCCCCCAAAGAAAAGAATAGTTAATTTGTAAGTGCTGTATTTACAAATACAAAAACTTTAATAGCTACCAATTAATTTGAATAAATAAGGACTAAATGATCTCAGCTGCCGAAAAACACTAAAAAAAAAAACAAAAACAAAGAGATAAGAGATAACTCGCCCCGCTCGTTCTGCCCTAATTATGGTGCTGATCGAAACGCTTCTTTATAAAATGAGAAATATAGAAACTAATTAATAACACTAACTTTCTTAAGAAAATAAAATTATGAAGATTTTGAACAAAATCGGTCAAATGGAAATGATACTTTACTGACGTCATTTTTTACTTTTTTACTTTTTTCAGAATTCCCTCCAATTATTTTTTTAAATTTGTATATTAATATTAAATGCATATTTTTCTTTTAGTAGTAGGTAAAGTAGTTGAAGAGTATTTTACTCTTGCAGTTTTTTTTTTCGTTAATTAATAATAATGTAATATATATAATATTTAAGAAATGTTACATATATATATGTTATTCTAAATTAAATTTTAAGTAATATATACATTCAAAATAATCCACACTTTTTGAAAAAGCGAAATTTTTGCTGCAAGCGATCGAGTGCGTCTAGAAAGCCTATGTCAACCGTTATCTATTTAAAATATTAAAAATTATCTGTAAACATGCATTATATAGCATCAGCAGTTCTTTTTTTTATAATTCCTTTGATCCAAGATTATATATATATTTTAGTCTCTTCGACGTTTGAGGTCATATAGACTTTAAATAATTAAATAAGTAATTGCAAATATTTTTGTTACGATACGTATTATCGAGGTGTATTTATTTACATCAATTGATTTAAATAAATTTTCATCGGACTGCTTGGGATCCGAACCCTTGACTTTAAAGGTTATCAATTTTGACAATAACAATATCTTTAACCTCTCGGCCATGGAGTTGAGAGAGGGGGGAGACTAAGGATACTTTGTTTAATGATGCGTTTTTTAACAATTGTCTTTCTCTCTTATTCAAGACGCTGATCGTCTGCTTCCGGTTGCTACCTGCTGATAAGCAATATTTGAGGAAATCTCATCATTCATCTTGCTGAAACATCTCGTAAGTTACCTCTGCTTACTCACCAATTTCTTCCTTCATTATATTTGTCTAATGTCGCCTGCTCAGACTTACTTGCCAAGTCGAGGTCGAACCTGATCCCCCCCCTCCCCCCCACTTCAATTAGAAAGTCTATTTACGTTGATATTTGACAAACATTTTGCATGGATCAGAATAAGTTTCTATCTAACTTTCTATAACTTATACCTCTGGATTAATTAGTTTCTATATTTCTCATTTTAGAAAAGTTCTAGTCTACATTTCAATATATCTTATTCTTATTCCCAAGATGCATTAGTAGTAGAAGGTTACGTATATATTTTAAGTATCCGGCCAGAGAAAAGGGTGTTTGCAAAATTCATAAACTCCTGGCGAGCAACTTGTTGGGGCGGAAGTTAATCCAATTAAATTTTAATAAAATCACGACAAACTCCTTTCGGAAAGGTAATCCCAAAAAGATGCTGGCTGGCATTTAGTTCTTTATTCTAATCTCTTGAGGAGTATCAGGTGGAAGAAAAACAAGTCAATGGAATTGTAGCGGATAGTTAATTTAATACATTGTCAAATATATTTTTAAATAGATCATTGGATATATATATATATAAATTTAGAAAATTTTTTTCTTGTAAACTCACTCTAATAAAAATTTTATTTTTAACCTGCTGATATATATATATATATATATATATATATATATATTGTCTCAACAATCAACGCGGGCCAACCCGGAAAACATTATTCCACATACAACCAACCGCAAAAACCTTCCAGAACATATATATATATAGACTAATAAAATTTCTCATTTTGCAACGTATCATATTTAGAGAAAAATGGATAATAAATCCATTCTTTATTTATTCTAATAAATAAAAAAAAATGTGAAGATAGGTGAAATAAATAGTTATGGAGGTCAAATATAAAGCTAAATTTTTGGCAAAAATATATTTATTCTCAGATGATTATTGCCATATATTTCCAACTTTCCTTAATCAGCAGGTTAAAAATAAAATTTTTATTAGTGTGAGTTTACAAGAAAAAAATTTTCTAAATTTTTATTTTTGACAATAATTGTTGTTATGGCTTACCTCACCCTAATAATGTCACATATTTATATAGTTTGGTCATTGAAGGAAAATAGAAAATTTTATTTTGTACAATGCAAAAATGCCCCTCTCTCTCAAGGGCATGTATTAATAATAAGAAATGGAGCTACTTGGTCGAAATCAGGACCAAGCGGACAACTATATATGTAAAATTATAACGGTGAGGTCAGTAACAACAATTATTGTCAAAAAAAATTAATAAAATTTTTTTTTGTAAACTTACATTATTCCCTCCCGTGGCTGAGAGTTTAAGAATATTGATATTGTTAATATTGATAACCTTAAAAGCCAAGGGATGTGGGTTCGGATCCCAAAGAAAATTTTTTT
>JAAAKE020160991.1:0-12039 GCA_010014785.2 Anisolabis maritima
CATTTCGGCTTTAATTAGATAGAGCCATTATCAGTCATTAGGGCTGAAATGAAAATTAAAAAACAAAATTACAAAATAAAATTTGAATTATAACTTATAGTATATGCAGATTCAATATATAAGACAATCAATCTGAAGATAGAGTTGTATATTACAATACACAAAAATATATATAACATATATAGAGTGTACATAGGTATAGAAATGCTCATCAGCATTGATATAGCGAAGCCTTCAGAATGAATAAAAATTATTTATCAATTACAAGCAAATAAAATAAATAAATATTGGCAACCAACGATTTTGATGAGATCGCTGACCCATAATATAAATATAAATATAAATATAAAAAAGCCGAAATCTTATTAAGTAAATCTTTTCTTTGACCCCAAAAAAATTATTTTTATATTAACATGTTATTATTTAGAAAGTTTTTATATTTTATAATTATCTATTTTCTATGCAATCTGACCTCAACATTTTGTAAAATAGACACACATCAATTACTAAGTCCTATACAATCAATCTGAGCGTTGAGAACTCTATGGCCATAGGTCTTAATGAAGCGTTTTTAAGCTACCAAACGTTGTCATGTACATGTATTGTCTATCTTCATCAGAACGATGGCTCCCCCAAAATCGAATCCATGCTTTGTTTCTATGGAATGGGAACTAAGGGCCATTAATTAATCAAGGTTTTATATACTATGTTACGCTAAATTCTCCTCTATGAAGCGCCTCGCTTTTTTAATATCTTTTATAATTATTATTTGCTCTTTAAGTACCAGCAAATTAAAAGAATCATTTATAATTATATGTTATTAATTTTTTAGGAATACCCTTGAGAGAGCAGTGTCAAATTCTTTACGAGCAAGAAAACTCGCCTCCTTATATAAAAAATGGGTTAATCTAGAGAAAGACCATGGCACCCCAGAAGAAGTGCAACGAGTGCGAGATTTAGCGAAACAATATGTCGATTCGACCAATGAAAGTTATTTAAATTAATTAATTAATATTTTTTATATAATTTAACCTTATTCATTCAAATAAATACGTTTATTTATTTATTTTTGATCTTTCTTAATTTCAATATATAAAATGTTATGTATATCAGAAATAAAAGTTGTTTTTTAAATTTTCATTTGAAAGAAAATATGCAGAAGGATCCCGTCAACAATTTGAAGATTTTCTCTTCTCCTTTGCTCCTCTTAATCGACAAGCATTAAATATCTAAAGAACCCCATTCTTTTCTTAATCTTTCGTTAATTTCAAAGCTTAAGTTATTTTCTCCTAAATAAATGTCCAGCCCAAGAGAGTCTATTATCCCTATCAAAATGAATTAGACAAACTCTTTTGTCTTTTTTTTAGGTTTTAAAAAGAATTTTATTCAGCATTAATTGCAGTAGCGTAACTAATATGGCCGGGGCCCGCCTGAAAAAACAAATGTAATTTTTTTTTAAGTCTTTCGCCATTTAGACTCTGTTTTTATTTATTTATACTAATTGGTAGCCAATATAATATAAATAAATTTTTGTAGCTCAGGACGGGAAGCGAACCCCTGCCTGCTTCATGAAGCAAGACTCTGCACCAAGGGACAAGAAAGATAAATAAAATAATTATTAGCTCTTGCATCAAAAGGGGCCGTCCTTGCCCGCGCGGCGGGCATTGATGGACCTATTGTTACGTCACTGTTTAATTGCTCCCGTTTTTTTTTTATTTTCAAATTTATTAAGCGATTGTGTCTGACATGAAGATCAGTTTCGGAATATCTGAATTCCTGCAGAATCAGATCTTTTGTCATATTCCTTTGTCTCCGCCTGTCTTTTAATAATTCTTAGGGTGAATTGTCCACTGGGGAAGGACTACTCCCGAAATATTCGGAACAAAATAATTTACCTGCATAAATTATAATTTACAAAAATTAGCAATTTTTACTTTATTCTTTTCTTCCTTAAACTACAGCTCCGGGATTGGCGACTATACTAAAATACCCTAAATCATCTCCATTTTTCAATATCACTATGAACATACTGAATATACCATCAGACTAATCTCATGATAGATATTCCGAAACTAATCTAACGTTACTTTAATTTGTCAACAATTCATGATTTTTTTTCCTATGAATAAAACTGTTGTATGGACAACCCACCCACAATTAAGATTAATCGAACTGCATTGTATTGGAATGAAAAAATAACTAAGATATTTCTATATTATACTATATTACTATATTCTAGTGACAAATATTTTCTTTTTAAAAATTCATAAAAAATTGTATAAGTAATTTAATAATTATAATTGTTTTTTTTTTAAGTCTTCGGCATCTGAGGTCATATAGACATTAAACGATATATAATATATTCATGATTTTTTTTTATATTTTACTTTTTAAAAATTCCCTTCTAACCTCTTTCTGCACTTGTAAACGTGGTTTCCATAGTTCCACATATTACTAGAAGGGAGCGTTAGGATGGTAAATAGTTAAGCTTTTAAATTAGAATTATTTATTAATTATACTTGTTTTAAATATAAAATAATTTAATAAATACCGTGCATTAGAATTAGCCCTCTTGTTGCACGTTTCGCTTCATGTACCAAAGGTCAGTGGTTCGCTAGTGTGAGCGACAATATTGTATTTATATTATATTGGCTTCCAATTAATATAAATAAATAAGGTTGGAGTCTAAAATGACCTCAGATGACGAAAAATTCTGAAAAAAAAAAAAAACTTCGACAAAATTGAACACATAATTTTATTAAATTTAATAAGATTTTCCAAACATATTTATTTTCATTAATTGGAACCCAATTGATTTAATTCAATTTTCATTAAACTGAAAGATTATATTTAAATAATTATTATTTATAAATTAACCGCCAACTACTCTACCCAAGCGCTACCTTGTGACATCGAATGGAACTGCGCATTCCTTTTATACAAGTGTTAAAAATATAGAAAAGATTCCAAACTTCAAACAGAATTATTCTTAATTAATGAATATAAATGAAATAGAGGCTATATATCATTTAATATTAGAAATTTAATATTTTCTAAATTCAAATAATTTAAATCCAATGCAAAATTAACACACATTTAAAATACATATAAAATAACCTTAACTGTCAAAATAGAAGAAAAATGTCAAAATTAATACTTTATTTTAATTATTAATTGAGTCCAAATGTGAAATGCATAAACCAATTGACGAATACTCAACAAATTCTTCATCAGATTTGGAAGAGAATTCAATAATGGATATCAGAAAATCTCGTTATCCTTATTGTATAGTTTGGACGCCGATTCCTTTGTTAACGTTCAGTATTTTCTCTTTTTTTTATATATATATTAAATGTTTTATTTAATTTAATAAAAAGTAATCGGTTAATTGTAGATGGATTTTCCCTTTCATTGGTCATATGGGCATTGCCTATTCAAGTGGAGTGATTCGTGATTTTGCTGGCCCTTATTTCGTCTCTGAAGATGACATGGCCTTCGGGAAGCCAACTCGATTTTGGCAATTGTCTCCAACCCATGTCCATGGTGGAAAGGAAGTCTGGGATCGATCAATTAAAGAAGCCTCTGATGTTTATAAGACCAGGATGGTACGTATTTGCATTTTGAATCTTCTTTTCTATTAAAATTCCTATAAAAATAAAAGCTTTATTAATTATTAACACCAAATGCGGTAACTAATATGCTTTGATCATTTATTTTAGTTTCATTAAAATTTAATTTTGATCTATAATTGTCTATAATGGAGTGTAACTCTAGCGATTATTCGACTTCCTATATGTTCTTATTTATCATTTCCATACACTTGTTTATCATACATCCATTTAATTTTTGTGAAAGGTTGCTTATCTAATTTTCCAATTCGAGTTTATATCCAATTAAAGGCGGATTTTTTCATTTAAAAAAATTAATGAAAACAAATGTTTAAATTTAAAAGAATTTCTACTCTCTCTTGACTATTCCAGAAAACTCTATAAAGAGAAGAAGTTGACGTATCACTCTTCGAAAAAGGGTTAATCTATAAACTGGTGCTGAGGTCTTAGTATAGATAAGGTTGACTGAAAAGTTCTTCTATTGTAAACGACAAAGCTCTAATCCCAGAATATTTCGAATATTTTCGAATTCATGTGAATAAATGAAAAATAAAACATTTCATGTATCCGACTTTGGAAAAAAATTAGAACAGTCATAAAAAGCTATTATTGTCTTTCAGAATTTCCCCCATCATTTTAAAAAGTTTGTGCCATCAGATAGAAGAAAAACTATAACTACATTTTTTATTATTATTTTAAATAAATAGGTTTTTTTTCTTTTGATATGGAATCATAAGGTCCAACGGATCTATTTATAAAGACCAGTGGCCGCATGCAACCAGGAAGAACAGGAGTAAGAGAGAGTGGGGATTTTATTTTAAAAGGTGCTTGTTGGGGCTGGATTTGAAAGATTAGATATTGTAAGTTTTATGGACGATAGTAGCAAGAAGATTATGAGTTTATTGGATAAAGAATAGAGGTTTTACTTGTTAAGTCACGTTTATTGATGAAATTTAACTCTCCTTTAGGTTCTATTATCAGGAGAAGAAAGTTTGTAAAAGAGAGAAAGGTGTCTCTATCATTTGTCTACTCCCCTAAATGAGGGGTTTGCCATTCTCTGAAGTTCAAGAGCATTTTAGTAAATATTCTATTAATTAAAAGTGGACAAACGCTTACTTCAAGATCTTGTTTACTATACGACACAAAGTAGCAAATTTAATTATATGAAAAAGCCAACGAAATTGCTATCATATATAGATCGTATTATAAACTTGTAAGATCCGCAAGTAAACCTTTGTCTACTTTTGAATGTAAACAGAAGATATATATATATATAACTTGCATACAAACATTGCGGGGAAAATTTGACCGAAATTGAATACACAACTTGCATGCAATTGTTGGCAAGCTTATATATATATAGTTGCTTCATATTTTATTCAAGATATTTTTGGTAGTTACTTGAGAAGAGAATTTGACCAAGGTCAAATGCCAATAAAAAATCCTGATTTTTTTATAGTCCACCTTGTTTCAGCATAATTTATTCTGCGATAATTGCCATTCCCACGTGGCCCTTGCAATGAATAAAATGGATTACAAAGGGACCAAATGGAATATGGTTAAATTGGCATTTGGTACTTTAATTCATGGCAGATTTGTCAAGTTAGTATTAAGCATAACACGTTTATTTAATAAATTTTATATTTTATTATAGTAATGCAAAAATTAACAATTTCTATTTTTTTATATTTCAGCTTTGGAGGTTTTTTAAAAACTTGGTTGCCATTTCTAATATTAATTTCTTGTGTTGTTATTGTTTGTACATTAATGCACTTTAATATATAAATATATTTAGATTGTTATTCTGTATTCTGACTATCAATTTCATTTAAAACGGCACGTTCCATATCGAAATTATAATTAAACCATGACTCAAGTTCCTTAATAACCCTTTTCACCTCACGACATTCCTTTTCATCTTGTTCTAGTCGTTGTTCAGTAAATAAAAGCTGACCATTCATTTGAAAGGGAACATCATTTAGAGGATGGCCTGATGCTTGATTATTCTCCAGAGAATTTATAGCATCATTAGACGGTGCAGCAGGTGAGACATTTGGGCTTACAACTGGATAGGGCAAATCATCCCCCGACAGTCTTGGGTAAACAGGGTTTTTCCTCTCGATAAAAAGAAAATCATCTTGAGGGTCGGAAGGTCCTGAGTTCTGAATTGGCTCCTCGGGCGATTTCTTCTTACCAAAAAACCACGAAGTTAATGACATGCTTTACAATTTCAAGCCCACAGAGGTTAATTTATCAAATATTGTCCTAAAAAAACAAACAAATGAAATTAAAAATTGTTATGAAAATATACATTCCAAAATGACGTCATTCGTATGACATTCAATGTTCTGGTCATCTTTAGTTAGAAAACAAAAATACTAAAATATAATATATTATTAAAATACTATTAAGTTTGAGAATAAACTTATATTTCAACCAGCCCTATTTATAATGTTTTGGTGCTTGTTTGTAACGTAGAGACAAAAGAAAGATTTGGGGAGAAATTAAAATTTTTTTATAAATATCGCCATAATGAAATAATACTTTCTACATATAATAAAGTCAACATCAAAAAATTTACCTTTATTTTATTATTAGAGATGATAAAATCATTATATTAAAAAAATAAATTACTAAATGTTTTGCAATAAATTTGATGAAATTTTTTTTTAATTTCTGAACAAGAATATCAACATTTCAAACTTAAACAAAATATTCATTCCCTTATTTGATAATTTTATGGTTATTTCAAAGACATTCACGTACAAATATATAAGATTTTAATATATATAAAGGAAAAATAACAAAATAACTTCCTAAAGGTATAGATTTAGGTATTGATGTTGGTAGTCTTACAGGTGGGATTTTTAATTTTTACTTTTCTTGTATATATATATATATGAAATAGCTATATAATTAAAAATAAAATATTAAGATAACAAAAAAAAAAATTAATTGTGGAGATTAAGACCGAAATTACAGGTTCCTTGAGACCAAAATAACTTCCCAGGAAATGGTATATGCGAAAATTTCAATTTAAGTAATAGGAATTAGAAATAAAATGCAAATCAAAAGACATTTGTTCCTCTACCACAATTTATAAAGGCTATAGATAATGTCACTAATAAACAAGAACCTGAGATATGAAAACAAACCTAAAAAATTATTAAATAAAATAAATGAAAATAATGATACAAATATTAAAGTTCCTCCAATAGTCAATTTATTAATTCCTAAAAGAACTTTAAATTCCTTATGAAGAGTAGTAATAATTCTTAATCATAAAATAGATAAACGAGAAGGAATTATTCAATATCATTTCCACTCAAATTCTAATATATCACCCAGTGAAAGAAACGTATATAAAATTCGCCGTTGGTATACTAATATATTATCTTTATTAAATGATAGTGGATTTGTACAAAAAACAAAGCATAAAATAAATAGATATTTATAATTTATTTAAAATTTTCATCTAAAATATATCAGGAAACTAAATTTGGGTATGACATGTCCTTGATTACACCACTTTTCTTAATTTTGAGTTGAACTACAGTAGACTTGAATTATAAATAAATAAGGAGGGAGTCTAAATGGCCTCAAATGCTAAAAAATACTTTAAAAAAAATGAAGTTGACTTGGATAAATAATATTTGTTTTGGTTTTCTTTTAATTATATAAATAAAAACAAATATATATATATATATATATAGAGATGAATTAGTTAAGCTGCGTGATGTTAGCAATGAACTGTTGGTGGCGATGGCGGTGACGGAGTGACCAACTCAATTGAAGGAGGCTACGACTCTCGACTTTCTTCTACTTCTCTTGCCAAAATGTTTTATCAAATATTGTGACCTCAACTAAACAACTTTTTGATTAAAAGAAATCACTTTGAACTTTACTCTTGAACACAATTCAGCAAGAGGTAATAAACATCTCGTTTTTATTCTTTAAATTCAAAATCCATTTGTGTCTGACAGCTTCACTAAAATTTGCTCGACGTCGTTTGCAAACAACAAACTTTAATTTCTATACTTCACTTTTCATCTATCTAATTATTTTATTAAAATATTTTAATTAATTATCTTTATCTTATTATATAGGCTTCACTATATATAACAATATGTTACGTTTTATACATATAAATATATTTGTTATATCTTTGATTTGACATTATTAATTTGCTATGACATTTAGGAAAACGAACTCTAATTATGCCATGTTATCTGTCAAATAAAATAAATAAATAAATATTTATTTATATATTTATTAGTTTTATTAGTATTAAAGTTATTGAAAAATATTTTTACTGTTGATATAAACACCGACGGTATATATTTATACAATTTGAGAATTTTAATCCTATATTTATATAATCAATTAATTTACCAACCGATTTTATTGATTTGTGCAGGAACCAAACCTCTAAATTCAAGAGACTTATTTCTAGTCGAATAGGTATAGTCATTAAATAATTTATTATTAACAAATAAAAATTATTCTCATCAAAACACCCTAAAGTGAGGTTAACCATTGTTGCCACTAATACAATTACAACTACTACTACTAATAATCATATAAATCAATTTCTTCTTTTTCCTCTTCCTTTCTTCTCTTTCTCTCTCTCTCTCTCAGATTTGGTTTTTCCTTTCTCAAGTTTTTCTCTTTTTTTTTTCCAAGCTTAATTAAATTGTGATATTTAATCTGACAACATATTTCTTTTCAGAATTCACAAATTGAATTCCATAAATATCAATTCTTTTATATTTCTGATTTATTTATTAATTTTTTTATTATAAAAATAAGTTGATTGACACGTGTTGCTCCCCCCCCCAACCTCTCTCTTTCTTTAATCCCAACCCCTCTTATCCCTCCTTCAGTACAACACAATGAATCCCCTAACCCTTGTCCTACGCACGTGGCTTTGTCACGTGACCCACGTGCTGCATATATTTTTCTTTATCTATATATATATATTTTTTTTTAAAATATATTAATAAAAGATGTTTTGGTGGATTTTATAGATCCGGAAGCCCATGTAACGTGAACATCCCCCATATGAAGTCATTGCGATGGCCAGCCCGACCAACGACAGCTCGGGATCCGGTGAGTTTTTATTTGTTATTTTTTTATTAATTTTTTATTATTACTTACTTGAACCTGATATTTTAAAATTTTTAAAAAGGATTACAAATTAATTTGTTAAAATGTATTATTTACAATAAGACAATAGTTTAAATTAGTATTGTTGATGAATGTTGTGATTTTTTATCTTTATGGTACTTTTAATTTAATTAAATTTATTATTTATTATTTTATTATTTATTACTCTGACGCCATTAGGACTTAATAAATATATTATTATGTTGAAAAAATAATTTCGATAGCTTCCAGTCAATGCATTTGTTTCTTGGGACCACCATCCAAGATTCAGCCTTGGCCTTGCTTGTGAACAGAGATCTTAGAGGCCGTTCCTCCTCTCCTTGCCCAGAGCCGCCAACTTTTTGACACCTGAGAACTCTAGACTTTTAAACAATTCAAATATTGATAATTGAAAGGTATTACTAAATAAATCGTAGACGGAAGTTTCTGAGAAATAATACCATCCTTTTGTGAGTCAATCACATCATTTTATTTGTAAATATTTTGAACGGTATAACACAACATGCCATAATATTCACTATTTCATATTTTTGTAGTTAAGATGGCCTTCACTATATTACATTATTTTGGATACCAATTAATTAAATAAATTTATATTTGGCATATAAAAATTAATTTTATAAGTGAGATATAGCTTGGCAGATCAATTTGTTTAAGGGTTCGGAGAAAAGAAAACCAGCCGCTTTTCTCAGGTCACTATACACCACTTTATTTAGCAAATATTTCGGCCAGCAATACGTTGACTGATGGCCGACGTAATGCTGGCCGAAATATTTGCTAAATAAAGTGGTGTATAGTGACCTGAGAAAAGCGGCTGGTTTCTTTTTCTCCGAACCCTTACATATAAATTAATTGTTGCAAACGCAAAAAAATTCAATTTTCGAGTCCAAAAAGACCATTTCACCTGTTGGTTTATTATATCTCAAAAGCAAATAAAATATTTATTCTCAAATTGGATATATACGTATAAGCTAGTTCCCTAAACCGGATGCGACATAATAGTTTTCAATAAATTCAGACTAACGCAAGTAGTATTTTTGGGTTCTCTTTTGTAATTTTCTAAAAAATCGATTAAATTAGAAATTAAAAGAGCTTATAGATTGGTCTAATTTATCATAAATCGCCAGTCCTACCCTAATGCAATCTTTTAGAAATCTTTTCACAATCTCTCTGATTTTAAAGATTGAAAAACTAAAATTCTCTCCTTATATAATACATCCATCCAAGGTCTCCGTAAGCTTTTTCGAGCTTTTCCAGGACCTATATTTAATAATTGATTTTAATAATTAACCGAATACTTTTAGAGGGTGGGCCATGAGTCGACTTAAAAGATACAGAAACAGCCTCACCTGGGCGATCATGTAGGGGGAGTTGGACAAAACAAAGTATCTAAGGGTTGTCGGGTTATTTATAACTAAATAGCTAAAACTGATTTTTTTTCACATTATTAAATTATTCATTTATAATATACACTAATTGTCATTCAGTCATTGTTAACAGTTTTTGAGAATTTTTTTTTTTTTTTCAAAAAAGTCAAATCACTCCGTTTTTTCCAACTAAATAAAACAGAGTAGTCATTTAAATCAATATAAAACAGCATATATCTTGCATTTAACTATGAACACTTTGCAAATGAAAGGGAACCATTTGCAAAAAATGCAAAAATATTCAAATAAATATGGATACATGTTCAGTTATTCAGATAGAATTTCAAAATGTTGGACAAAACAGAGTACCCCGATTTGTCTAACCGTTATAGTACCCTATTTTATCCAATTTTTCCCCGTATTTTTTTACTAGGAACTATATATATAACAATCAACGCGGACCAACCCGGGAAAACATTATTCCACATATATATATATTTTCAATTTTCACACCTATATAGTTTATATATATAGTTCCTGGCTGACTTCCTCCCTTTTCACATATCTCTGATATCTCTGATGCCACTCATCTCATCGTGAAAAAAAAAAAAAAAAAAACAGTTTTTGTACTCAATTTGATTTATTATACTATATAATTTTTTTGCGCAGCTCAAAAATTTTTTCTTTATCTCTTACCCCCATCAATAAATAACATATCGATTGATTTAACAAGTTGACTACACATTAGTGATATATTATCCAATTTCCTTTCATAATTGATTTATTTTGTTAAATTAATTTTTATTCTCCAAATACAAGAAAAATAAATTATTAACCTTTGTAAAAATTTTATAAACAAAATTAATGACAATTTCACATATTGATTAAATTGATCGAATTTTCTAAAGAAAACATTTATTATTAATACAAACATTAAAAAAAAAAAATTCTACTCTTAATTTATTAAACTTTTTATTCTTATTTTAAATAATATATGTTCGAACTTCCAGAAATAAATCGTTTCACAGTGATTATATAGATAGATAGATTTTAATAATATCCTCAAGGACGAAATTTAAATTTAGTGAGTTGCTAGGCTATATAAAGGTTTGAAACTCTCTCAGTAAATTAAGGATTTTAATCTCAATTAAAAAAATTTTATATATTCTTTTTTACTGAGGCGATGGTCCTCCCTTTTACTATTTTATGTTTTCAAAAAATCCATTCAACCTTTTTGTATTATTTTTTATGAACAGGAAACCTCAAAACATGTATTTCCGTTGAATTTATTTTGGAACATCAGTTTTTAGCTTTTTTCGACAAACCGATGGTTAGATAAGTAATGTTAATGAAATCGCAAAAAAAAAAAAAATTTAAATTGAATTTACTACTGTGTTTTAAGGTCTTCTCAATCCATTTAAGTTGGTTTGAAACTCTCTCAGTAAATTAAGGATTTTAGATCTCAATTAAAAAAATTTTATAAATTCTTTTTTACTGAGGCGATGGTGCTCCATTTAAGTAGTTTTTGGAATTATGTCTTTGAGTATGTGTATGTGTAATTAATTTCTACCACGATAAATAAAAAAATATATACATTTATTTATACATTCTGTATGTGTACGCAATATGCTATTTATACATACAGTACATTAATAATTATACAAGTTTATCTTTAGGATTTCTGAAAAAATATAGGTACTTTATATAAATATAAATAATAATTATTAAATTCTAATAGATGATTTTAAATGGTTCGCGGTTTTAGTTAACTTTAGACCGAGCGTTAGACTTTCCAGCCACTCATAGTGACTGAGTGCTGTGAAATAGTATTCATTCTGCAGAATTCTTGATAAGATTAATTTATATTAAAATAATTATAGTGTTAAGTTATGTTATAT
>JAAAKE020161002.1:0-12039 GCA_010014785.2 Anisolabis maritima
AAATGGCCTCAAATGCCGAAAAGATTAAAAAAAAAAAAAGAAAATGTTATAAATGAAAGTAATTTTTTTAAGTATTTTCCGGACCCTCAATCTATTTTTGAGAAAACATGACCTGTCCTATTTTCTCCATCCAAATAAAAAATATTAAATTTTCTTCTTTAGAGCTACTTTAAATTAGAATGCGTAAAATATAATATTTCATCAAATAAAAGAAAAAATAAAATAATTTGTAAAATAATAAAAAAGTCAAAAGAAATTTTTTTTTTTTAAATGAATTATTTCAGACAAATAGTAATGAATATAGAGGAAAATGTAAATCCCAACATAAAAATACAGTACTTCCAAAAATGATAAAATAAAAGTCCAGCCGCTTTTAGAATTCCCAAGAGATAAAAAGAAGTCGGAATATAGGGATTGATGTGGGAAAGCGAAAGGAGGGGGTCCTTTGGATTCGAATAGAAAAACGAAATAGAAATTCGGGTTAAAAGTCAATTGATTAATTTTTTCGAAATGAAATCAACTTTTCTTTGTTTATTAAATTTTTTAAAGTCAACATAATAAAAATTCTTTCAAATCCTTCATATTTTTCTCTTCATTTCTTCTTTGTTCTTTGGTTTTAATCAATTCTCTCGGGATTTAATATTCAATGCGAATTTTTTTGTTTCCTTTTGGAATGCACACAAATGTTATGTATGCTATGCAATTTGAATCGACCCACTTGTATCTCCTAATAGGCAAGGAGAATCCATTTATTCACAGAGAGAGAGAGAGAGAGATACAACAAGCCAACCCCCTCCAATTGCAACTCTTTTTGTATTCCTCCGTTAAAAGATATTTTACATAATTTTACAATTAAAATAATTATAAGCGCGAGACGAAGGCGTAGCTGAACAAATTACACATTAAATGCAAATCCAAGGCGTCTATTATTAGACAAATAAATTCCGTGTCTTTATCCTTAATACAAATAGACCGGGAATGGGGGAGGGGTGAATAATTCAATTTTAGAATTTCATCTTTCTTTCTAAAATAGGTAGGTGTGGTATGGAGCCAAGGAAGCCAACGGCTTTATTTGCATTATTGAGGATAATCTCACCAAACGAGGTATACAGAGTGAATTATTAAGCCCAGAAAACAATTAGAAAAAATCCTTCAAGAACTAGTCAAAGGTATCGATCGAATATTCGAACGCATTTTACTTTTCCAAATGTTCAATCATTATGATTAAAAAAAAACTTTTAAGGGGAAACCCACCCCTGGGATATTTGATGTGTTTCTTGTTATTTTTCAATTATTTATACTCTCTAAATTTTATTAAAATCGATAAAAAAATTTAAGGTAGTGAAAAAAGTTCCCTGGCACATTAAATTATCCTAGAGAGACTACAAATAAAATATTATTAAAAGAGAAAGATTTACCCTATAATATTAAAAGAAAAAAAAAACAACTATGGGGTTATCATATTCGTGTTCCAGAAGCACGAAAATTTTTCTTTTACCTAAAAAAATGATGCAATATTAAATGCAAAAAATTCTGGATCGATATCTATTTAGTTTTTGCTTTGTATAATATATCCGAAAATTTTTTCCCAAAGAAATTAATTTTTAAGGAATCAGATGTGCCGATTCCCGAGTATTAAATAATAAAAAAAAAAAAAATTATTAGAAATTAAAAGGAATCGATTAGCCCATTTTTATTATTGAATATTTTCGTTCGCATCTTCAATTGAAGCAATATTTAAAAGAGGAAAACAATTGCAAATTCTGTTCTGATTGGTATTTAATGGAAAATTCCATTCGTTAGTTGTACTCACTAATGAAAATCGGAGAAGAAAAATTAAAATTAAAAAGATGAGATAGGAAGGAATCATTTTATTTTAATTAAGAATGAATGAGAAAGAGAAATTAAAAATATGCACTTGTTATATTCAATGGGATTTAAAAACGTGATCAAGGGTGGAGCTCTAAGCGAAAAAAAAGTCTTGGGTTCAACTCCCGAATTTTCTTTTCAGATCAGTTATTAAATATTATTTGTTCAAAACGCACCATAGTAATGGAAAATAAAATGAAAGGAATCGGTATTTTGTCCACCGCTAACGTTTCGGTCCTTCCAGGCAGATCTTCAGAACCAGCAGGATGGAAAAAATAATTAGCTAGATTCTTTCATTTTATTTTTCTTCAATAGCTTTGAAGAAGGCTAAGAGTGGTAAGCTGCAGATTAAGTATCTAGAGTTGCAAAACATCTCGGGTTCGAGTCCGGCTTGCTACAAAAAATTATTTCTAACTTTGCTAGAAGTCTCCTCAAGGGGTAGGAAAGTGAGAGATAATTGACTACCAATTAAAAAGTGGACATTACTGGCCTAAATGAATCTTCTCAGCGAGAGCGGCAAACTAACCAAACCTAATACCTTTGCTATTTCAGCTAATTACTATGTCGTTGCTATTTGGACATATAAACTCTCGAAATTCTTGTTTGAATTTGAACTTGAAGAAGGCTTCAGTCCAAGTGGCGGAAATTTTATACAAATCTATTTTATTTTTTTAATTTAGAATATTTTTTAGCTTTTTTTTTTAGTTACCCAGACCTTTATAGACTTAGTATGTAATTGAATTAAATAAATTTTCTGTTTTGGATCTGAAATCACATCCCTTTACTTTTAAACCTATCGGGAATGGAGGTCAAATCTATTTATTTATTAATTTTAGATCACAAGTTTTATCACAATCGTTAAGCATTAAAAAAAAAAAAATAAATAAATAAAATAAAAACTTGCTCAATGAAGCTAATTTTCCAGTAGATAATTAAATTCTTTGAAAATTTGTTATAAGTAAATTCGATTATTACGTATGTATTAGTAACAAAACTTGTTAAATTTTATTACAAAAGTTAATTTCATTTTTCCACCCCACACTCGTTTCTCTTTAATTCCCTAAAGATGGACGATTTTTTTTTTTTTTTTTACTATTAATACTAATTGTAAAAATTGTGATTTGAAATTGTGTAAATTCCCAAGGCGCTGCTTTCAGTTGCATGTTTGAAACCTCGTAGAGAAAGAGAGAAAGAAGAGAAGGAATGGAGGTGGGAGAGGCTGGGGCAATCATCTCCCACCCACACGCACCAAAGAATTCTTTCATTTTCTCTTTACGAGGGAAAAAATCCTACAGCCCTTTTTTTCATAAAAGGACCAACCTCTTGCAACATGCAAATATAAAAGATTAAAAAAAAAAAAAAAAAAACTAAATTCGAACACTCTTGCTAAAAATAATTCACACACCCCTTTTCTTTCTTTAAAATCAATATTTAAATAAACATAAACCGAAGGAATTTTACATAAAACCAAAGAAAGCTTGCTCAATTATTTTTAAATGCGGCCTGTTCATTGAAAGAGAGGTAGCGTTCTCGATTCACGTTCCTCTTTCAGCCTAAAGGGATATAATTTATTTAATTTAAATTTTAACCAATTAATTTTTGAAGAAGTCTAAATGGCCTTAGATGCCAAAAAAGACTAAGAATATAAAAATCAAGGGAAAATTTTGCGAAAAAAAATTCAAATTTCTATGGAAAAATACAAAAGGCTTGAATATTTCTTTAAAAAAAAGTCAGAAAAAAATTGAGAAGGAACAGGACCGGTGCAAGAATATCTGACGTCCATTAGCATATCGATAATGCTTAGACAAAAAACTAACAGTCAAATAAAAACAAATTTGAAATAAAAAAATGTGTTGACTTTTTTTTTAATTATATAACATTAATAAAATTGTAAAAAAAATGCAATTTCAACCGAACGTTAATCGCGCCCCTATGCGGAAGGGAATTAGTATTCGAAAGAATTAAAAGTAAAAAGATAAAATTTTGCGCTAAATTTATTCCAAGATGACAGACCATTTTGCAAAAATAAATAAGCGGGAATAAAATTTGATGGCATTTTGGATTCCTAAAGAGTTATGTCTTTTTTTCATTTATTTATTTATTGGACATCGTTAATTTTATAAACTATTTTTATAAAATAAATTTTTGTTGAAGATTTTATCCGATTCTGTATAGGAATCGAATTCTTTCAAAAGAGAGGCTGATACTTAAATTCCTTTTCTATTGAACACTTAAATGGAAAATTTATTATCTTTGGGAACATAAAATCCTTTTGTCAAATTAATTGAAACTTTTTATTTTTTTAACTATAGGGAAAAAAATTTGATGATTTTTTTTTTTCATTATTTTATTGAGATTATAAATAGCACATGTGGTATAATAAAAACTTGTGGAAATGGTATCACTTGAAATTTTTATGATGATATTGGATTTTTGAGTACCTCTTAAATTTATTTGATATAAAATTGATACCTTTGTTCTTTGGTAAAATTGAGAAAAATCATTTCTTGGTGTGGGAATCAACCCCAATAAAATTTCAGTTATAATTAAAATAAGACTTATTTGAAGTTTTTACTTTCTCTTATCTATACCAGTATATAAAATAAATAATACAATCGCAAAAAAAAGAGATGTTGAGATTTCAACGGAAATAGACGTTTTAAGGACCCCTGGGTCTGAAAAAAAATGCCGAATTTCTCTTAATATCTATATCATATAGAAAAGTGTGCTATGGATCGCATAATATAATTTTTGATAGAGCCGCAATAAATAATTAAATGTTTTTAATAATTATTTCCTCGTCTGGATTTGCCATCTCAAAATTTTGAGTTAACCTTTCCCACGCCATTCAATCCCAACTTTAATTTTTTTAAGTCTTTATGAGACCTTTTAGACACATAAAATTTATTTAAATTAATTGATAGCCAATATAATAAGATTTTATCGCTCAAGATGGGAATCGAAGCAGTGATGCTTAACTTAGACCATGAAGAAAGAGCTTTACCTCTGCTCTAAGAAAAGGCGTTCAGAAAGCTATTTGTTGAAATGAGAAATGCATCTTTCCCCTTAAAGAATTAAACATTGTATCTTCAGATTATTCTCGACTATTTGAATTTCAATAGAAAATTGTTAAGTAATCCGTATAAATGTAAGATGGACGTAGACATATCTAGATTTCCAGATAGAGAGTGAGAATAATCTTGAGGGATAGTATTTTGATTATGGACAAATGATATTGGCCAAGTTTCCTCCTTTGTGTTTTTTTTATCGGCCCTTCTGGCCCATGCTTCCTTTGACAGGTGCGCAGCTTCCCTTCCGCCTTCCGGCTCGATTCCTATCAAAACAGCTCAGCCTCCGTATCGGCTCCATTGACTCGATCTCATCTCTCTCCGTCTCTTTATATTCCTACTCGAAACGTCTCTGAGAAGAGGAAAGAATAGAGTCGGCTTTTCTTTTACCTCCCTTTATTTTTTTTTCTTACCACTCACTCATTCATCTAACGCTATTCCATTCGTAATATAAACAGGTGGCCAATGAATTTGTTCTACAAGAATTCTCAAATTCTATTAGAAAATGTTAGCCATTTTTAAAAGCTTTTATTTAAATTGTTTTGCTTCTCTTTTGTAGTCAATTTTTTTTTAAGAACTACCCGATTAGCTAGAAATCGAAAATTTTGCAAGTAGATTCAATCATGTGACAATATATTGTAGTAAACAAAAATTTCAAAAAACTTAATAGTAAAAGAATATAAAAATGCATTTAAAAATCAGAATCTCCTCAAAACAGTAAAACCCCGGTTAACACTATTCCAATTATAGTATAGTATTCAAGTTTGCATGGCAAATTGAATGCAACTCTTTCTTTTTACTACAAATTAAAATTTATTTTAATACGGTCCAAACAAAAAAAAAAAGAAAAAATTTTTACTTTATTTGACATTTATCTAAATAATTTTGCTTAATCCTGTGTTTTGCTGCATTCCAATTTATAGCGGAAAAAAACAGGGCAAAAAAGTTTATAATAAAAATTATTTTATTTTTAAGCATCTCGATTCTTGAAATACTAAAATTCCCCCCTGATTGGGAAACTCTGGTTAAGACAATGCGAGTAGTGGGCATATATATATATCCCTCCCTCTACGTCACTCATTTAAATTTGACATTTTCAAACATACGTATTTTGGCTAGTAATTCTTAATTTTGTTTAAATACGTCTCTTGTAATTTAATCATTCTTATGTACGGGAAAAAATTCTAATTACGGATCCTGTTATGGTATATACATTTTAAGTAGAAAACAATAAATAAAATAAAAAATATTAAAAATAAAAACTTTTATTTAAAAATACACTAACAAGAGAAAAATATTTATTTTTAATTGTTAAGTATATTTAATAAAAATAAAAGCGTAGAGCGCTCTTTGAAAATTTTATTTAATTTCCTATAATTTTCTATATATTCTTAAATCTAAATGAGCCCCTTCCCCCCCCCCCCCCTCAAGTATATTTTATTTAATGATATTCACCATTTTTATGGAAAAAATATTTTTCAAGTTTTTATTTTTTATTTTTTTATGGAATAATTCGGCTAGAGAGTTACTTAGAAGTTTATGTTTGTAGTAGTTCTAGGTAGTTTTTGGTTAAATCTACTATAATCATTTAAAATAGGATGAATAATGATTGGAATAAATAAAAAAACCAAGGGTATCAGTACCAAAAGGTGATCAGAAATTGTTGATTGATTGCTCCTCATCAAAAGGGGAATCTACCCCAGTGAAGTTACCATTACATGTTTCTGACACATACAAGAAGTTAATAAAAAATATATTTTGTTTGTGACAGTATAGTGTTGAAAATTTTGTCCTAACTCTCTTCCCCCCATTGTTTAATTAATGTCAGTATGATTTTTGATGGCACTGATAAAGGTTCCACCCCCTCCTGCTACACCCAGAGTCTTGTTCTCAGAGGAACAAAAGGGCCGGAAGGCAAAGGGAGGGTGCAACCCTTTTGGCTGGCTGGCAGTGTGCCAGGCTGGCCAGCCAGCCCTTCGCCTTTTGTTTGCAAATGCCGACGATGAAATGGATAAATCTTATATTTACTACCCCGGATGTGCGTGGATGGCGAGTTCTCTTTCTCTGATGAACTCCCTCTCTCTCTCTCTCTCTCTCAGCATTCACACATCATGCAGGTATTATGAAAAAAGAGATTTATGATTTTATATATATTAAAAAAAAAAAGAGAGAAAAAAAAAAAGAAAATTTATTATTAATTTTTCTGAGATTATGTTTCTTTCTGTCACTTTGAGTTAATTCCGACGGTCTATTAGAGGAGGAATCATACTAAAATTGAAATTCGTGATTTTGATTTATAAATTAATTATACTCTCATATCAAAATAAATTAAACAATTTTTTTTCGTCTTAGATGTATACGGAAATCATCAAATTTCATGTTTTAAGGATCGTAGCCAGAATTTTTTTTTAGAAGGGGTTTCTAAAGAACAAATATATATTAAAATGCTTTTACTGTCTTACTCCTGTTCTTCCTGGTTGTATGTGACCATTGGTCATTTTAGGTCCGATGGCCCTTATGCTTCCGTATCAAAAAAAAAAAAAAAATAAGGATAATGATAATTTTTCGACTTTTTCTATTCTATTTTTGATAGGTAATGAAGAAAAATACAAAAAAAAAAAAAGGGAGGGGGACGTTTTTCAAATTATTATTTCAAAGGCTCTTCTTCACCAGAGGTTAACTGAAACCATAATATTTACAATCTGAAAACAATAAAAAGGAAAATTATTGTTACCTAATATGAACACAGTAAACAGCTAAGTAATTTTTCGTTTTCAATTCTAACTCTCTTCATTCAATGGAGAAGATTAGAAATTATATATTAAAATTTTTTATTATTTGGTTCTATCATTTTACCATTAAAAATAATTTTTTAGGATCTAAATGGAAAGGGCAACGAATTGGCAACTCCATGCTGAGAATCGATTGTACTCGGCCTCATCTTTGGGAAAATATATTTAGGGTGTCTCTGGTGGTCGATTAACGAATGACCCAATCGTTACTTCTTTTACAAAACTACTTGTTATTTTTGGCTCTTCTTACCCAATTAAAAGATACCCGAGTGACGCTCCGCCCCCTAATAAATATATAAAAGAAAGAAAAAATTGACAAATTTTTTTTTTGAATGTCATTTACCAGACAAAAAAATTTTATTTTCCTATTTAATAAAAAAATAAATTTTTTTTTGAAATTTGTATTTAATATGTCGAGAGATTTTAATGATGAATGAGGGAGGGAAAAAATGTACACATCATCATCATCATCATCATCAACAACATCACCAGCACTAGGAGACAGACAGACAGATGGACAGACTGATGATGTCCATTTCATTCACTGTTGATATGTGTTAGACAGATAGAACAAGGAAAAGTTTTAACGAGCAAAATGAATGTTAATGGATAAAAGAACCATCAAAAGTTTAATTAGCAAAATCCCTAAAATAATAGTCCCTTTGTGGAAGAGAAAAAAATGCAATTCCAATAAAAGGTAAAAAAAATTATATAACTTCTGTTATTTTATTGATATTTGATGTCTTTTGTTTGAATTAAAAAAAAAAAAAAATTGAATCCATTTACTATTTTTAATGATAGAGGGAATGGAAGCGTTATTTTAACGTTATTATGCCATAATAAGGAACCATATTTTTGTCATGTGTCAGACTGCACGGTGCATTTGTTTTTTCATCCAGTTACAGAAAACTTGAACAAACCTCTCTTCGACACTCCCTCCCCTCCGCCCCAACGACTTTAGGGTCTTATCTGTAAACAAACTGGCTCTCATTATTATTTAAATTATATTTTTAGAGCCGTTAAATAACATAATATATGTTTATATGAATTTATATTCAATAATTTTGTGAAAAAATTATTTTTTTCCCCCAAAATTAAAAATATCAAAAAGCTTTTAATGCGCTGGCCAGTAAAGATTCATTGCAAATTTTGTCTGATTGTACCTAGCCATCTAGAACTTGTGTTTCCAAAGGGGGGAAATTTATTTATTTTATTTTCAAATACGTTTTTTTTTTTAATTACTACATTGTATTGTCATCGGAATTTGTGAAAAATTTCAGATATCTAGCTCAATGGGGAATGTTTTAAAAATTGACTTCCAAATGTTATCTAGACAGACAGACAAAGCAAGTAAAATAGTGTTTAATAAAAACCGCGGATAATGAATTAGTGGATAAATGAATAAATAATCTCGTTGAAGAAAGTAGGGGCCTTCTCTTGTTGGCCATCATTTCCATTGGTGGGGAAAGGATGCTACTTGGCCCCTCCCTTCACTCCCACCATTCCTAGTTCGGCCAATCCCCTTTTCTTTCTCCCCACTATCCATCAGAAATTTACATACCGTAGCGTTCGTTACGAGAGTACAAGAGCCTTTCGATTTAAGATTGTCATTCCATTTAGGTTTTCGCCCATCATAGCTATATAACACCCAGGGGGATACTTAAAATGAAATTAATTTTAGCAGGTAAACTTTTCAATAAAATAATTAATATGGGCTTCTATTTACTTTCCCCCCCCCCCCTGCGACTGAGGAACCAACACTATGTGTATGATAACGCCCATATATCTAGATTTTTTGAGAGAGAAAGGCGATGAGGGGCAAATGAAATCCT
Organism: Anisolabis maritima; assembly: GCA_010014785.2. Lineage (NCBI taxonomy): Eukaryota > Metazoa > Arthropoda > Insecta > Dermaptera > Anisolabididae > Anisolabis > Anisolabis maritima. Next base: position 9,562 of record JAAAKE020161002.1, read on the forward strand.
TTGTAAATGGAGTAACCATGGCTATTTTAGGACCAATAATTATAAAGAAGAACTAACAATAATTGAAAAGGTGTCCTATTTTCTATTGTCCTGAATATAATACAGATTAAGCAAAAAGAAATGCCTCTAATCCCGTCAGATTTTTATTTATCATATTTAACCCCATAATCATTTAAACACTTAGAGACAAAAAAAGGAGAGATTTTAGAATGATGTTTAAGAAATGAGAATGCATGTAGAAGAACGAGGTAGTGGTGAGGGTTGGAGGAGGAGGAAGAGGAGTCTCATTTTTAAACGACTTGAAAGCTCAAATAATTGCAATAAAAAAAAAAAAAAATTGGATGGAAGCTGCATTGAATAAAAATGCTTTCCCCTTTTCTCCTTTAAATTTTTTTTTTTGTTTTATTTTCTTTCCGTTTCATTTTTATTTTAAAATATTAATATTTTTTTTTCCAAATGTTCTTATTAATAAGAAAAAAGAAAAAGCGGAATATTTTTTAATTTGAAAAAATAATTAACAAATTTATACTTTGGTTTTAATATTTTATATTCATTTAAATATTAAGCCCTACTAAATGAGTGTTTCTATTTATTTATTTATACTTATAAATGGGGCTTAAAGCCCCTCATTCTGTACATAATAATATAAGAACAAAAATAATTTTAATGGGATTTTAACCTCAAGTGATTTAAAATTATTTTAGATTTTTTTGAATATTAACCAAATATGACCGGAATTTTATGAAATTAAATTTACACATACAAAAAGTAGAGAAAATTTAATGTAAAAACCAGAGATAGAACAAAAAATATTGAAATATTGATATTATTATTAATATTAATATTATTGATAAATATTATCCCTCAGGAAGGGAAGCCGGAGGTCCAGGCCCGAGAGAACAACAATCACCAAGATCTTTGCTGACAAGCAAGGCCTAGCAGCGCTGAACCTCGGATGGGAGGCCCCGAGGATCAACGCCCGCCCGAAGCCTTTATATTGATTTTTCTTCAAATAACTATTTATATCGTATATATAGTCAAAATGGCTTCAGCGAATCTTGAACCCCTAGAGAATGAAGAGCTTTACCTCTGCTCTAATATATAAATAAAGTTGTTAGGCAATATAAATAGAAATGGAAATTAATAAAATGAAGAGCGCTATAAAAAGAATTGACCAAAATGCCTACAAAGTTTTTTTAAATAGAACTAATTTTGCCGATTTGAACCCAATTACCAACTATAAGAGTTGTTGGAAATATTTTATATTTAGATATGAAAAAATTTATCTCTCAGGAACTAATATAATATACCAGCTTAAAAAAAATATATCGGCACAAAAATCACAACACAGCATATTATTATACTTTCTATTATCTAATCAGGAAAGAGAAACTCTGTGATTTTCTTTTAGCCACATGAGATTTTTAATTTTCAAAATTCGATCTTATTTTGAGAAATCTTATTGGCGTGGTAAGGAGGATCATCATTCGACTTGCCTCGTCCCAAAAAACAAGCATATATAAAGACGCAAGTAGCTACAAAATTTAATGAGGGAGGTGAAAAGAGGGAAGGGAAGAAAAGACGTCAAAGTCTATTGTTGACACAAAAATTTAATTAAATTATATAAGCTACCCCCTCTCCCAGGGAGAGTAGACTGTCGAAGGCGAATATTAACATCTCATTAACGAACACTTTTGACACATAAAACACAGGAGAAAAATAAAAAGCCATAGGCAGTGATAGAGAACTTAATTAACCCTTTTATATATATAAATGCTAGGCCCGGGTATATATTAATACATAGGGCTATTATTTTGGACTTTGGCCAATTTCATGTTTTAGAATTTTTTTATAGCTTTTTTGTATTAAAAAAAAAAAAAATATGAATATTTTACTCGTTAACAGGGAATGGAAAAAAATCACCAGAGCACAAACACTCGGAGGTAGGGGAGAGCAAAAAACAACCCCTTAACGAGCGATTAATTGCTAAAATATCTGCCTCCAATGTACCACTGTCAACGGAATTTATCGACTTTATTTATTTATTGGCAACGAATTAATATCAATTTTTATTATCATTTATATTGTGAAAAATTTACTAACAATAAGAATATATGTATATGCCAGTATGTAGCCTTTTAAAAAAAATCAGTTTATGGATATTATTTATCAAACAAAAACGGGAGAAAAAAAAAAAGGGTAAAATGTGTAGTGATTGGCACTTTTAATAAATATCTAGAAGAAAAAATTTACTATAGGCAAAATTACTACTTGTACCTAGGAAATTGATAATGGAAGCAAATTTTAAAATTTTCCCATAATTCATTTCAAAAATTTTTTTGAATCTTTTATATAATTACATTTAAAGTGGATTTGTTGGGGCCATTTTTTTATTTACCTGATACATATCGAAAGAAAAAAATGTGTGATTTGCTTAATTACACCAGTTTCTATGAAGAAATAAGTTATAAATTTATG
>JAAAKE020161013.1:0-30438 GCA_010014785.2 Anisolabis maritima
TAAAAATAAAAAGGTAAGGGGGCCAAAGATTTTATTAAAAAAAAGAACTTTTTTTTTTAAATCAATTTGTATGGGAAGGATAATGGGGGGGGGGGGGATCAAATAAAAAACTAAGGAGGAAAAAAATTGACGTGGAAAATTTTTTTCGCCCTTTTATATTAGTAATAAATTATATAAAGAAGTGAAGTTATTTTATATTTTATACTATAAAATATTAAATTTCAAATATAATAAATATATGAAAATGAAATTTTATTCATTATAATATTATCTTTTGGTTCCCAATTCGGGGGCTTTAAATGGAAGGCATTAAGATCTTCAAAATATTTTTTTTAATTAAAACTTGAACCATTTTGGGGATTTCTAAGGTTCAGCAACCTACACATTCATCAACGTATTATCCCCTCAAAAGTAATTGTACAACCTGCATCTTTTGTTTTGTCTTAATGGATAACTAGGAGAGGTACATGAAATTCAAATCTCATAATATTTTACGTAATATTAAATTTCGTATTTTCTGATTTCATATAGGTCTTATAATTATCCATTAAGACGAGGATGACCAAATACTTTTGAGGGGAATAGTACTTATGTAAAGTATTGCTCATAAGTCATCAGTATACATCTAGAGGAAAATTCTAATATTAATATAGTGTTTTTTTATCAAAGCTAAAATAAAAGCGATTTTTTGGCAAGAGAAATAATTAAATGCCGAGGGTGGATGGGGGACCGGTCAAAGGGCAAAGAAGGGGGGTGGGACCCTTGCCCAAAAGTGACTCGGCTGCTTAGCATAATAGCTTTCTGAGTGATTTCAAAAGACAGAGATGCTCCCTGGCCAACATATTGACTTAAAAAGCATGCCGCCCAAATTGTTATATCGATATGTTCGTAGCAGCTGCCCACCAGGGCAAACAGCACATATGTTTACATGAAATTACAAATATATGTAAATAACTGTATTTTTGATAAGTCTACCTTCTAAATATATATCTAGACAATTGAAATATTTTAAGAATAGAATGTAAGAATAACAAGTTTTTTTTTTTTTTTTTCTAAAACGAAAATCAATATTTAGTTTATACTTTATAAAAGAACGCAACAACCCTCTTTTCAATATTTATTTTTTGGATAAGAGTAGCGAAATGGCCGGAGAGGACTGTCAACTTTTGGATGTTTTTTTAGGGGGGAACATTCTTTACCTCGCTTACAACCAACATAATAATAATCTATATAGATATATAATATTCCCAAGTGTCTGTGTGTCCGCCTGAGTACTACTAAAAGTTTGAATGTACAGTGAGAGATAAAAGAAATCTCTTCGGCTTCATCCGACAGTTAGGCCTTCCAACCTACTCGCCATTAGAAATATAAAAATTATATTTTTCGAAAATATCATTTTATGATTTCATCTTGAAAGAAATAATTGAGACACTGGGAATTGAGACACCAGGAATCGAACCCACCCTAAAATCTTGATAGTTTTCTACATAAAGTGGACAAAATTAATGAGGGAAATGCATGTATGATGCAATTCCTGATACTATTTTTTATTCCTATTACATTAATTTTTTTATTATTTTTTTCATATGAAAGGGGAGATTTTGAACGTGACCAGAGAGATTGGGTCAGTGAACATCCCTCCCACCAACCTCGTCAAATTTACACTATATATAAACAAAAAAAAAAAATGATATAACACATAAGCAGGGGCGTAGCCTAGGGGGAGGCATGGGGAAATCTTCTCTTCCTCCAGATCGCCTCGAGTGGCAAATGAAGGTATAAGGAAAAAAAGGCCGAACGATTTAAAAATTCTGTCAAAATTTTGTTGGCATTTTCGACGTCCTCACATCCCCTCTCTCTCTCTCTCTCTCTAGACACCCCCTGTATATAAAAATAGTATTTAAATAAAACTTTAATAAATTAATTAGACATTCGCTTATGAACTGGAATGTCCCGGTTTAAAACTGATCCTCGACCAAAAAATTCTCTAGTTTGTAGATTACAGCCAAAGACTAGGGGAGTTACCACTGATGAACTATGCTTATTTAGACACGTAAGAAATAATTTACCCAATAAATTATTAAGATATAATAATATTTTATTAATTTTTGCAATAGTAAATAAATAACATTAGCACATCTAACTGATAAGTGAAAGTAAATTTAAAAAATAAAATTACTCCATCTCTTGTATATCCTGTTATTATACAATCAATAAATCAAACACTCCTTAAAAAAATTTACAAAATTAAGTTTTCCCCTTTGAATCAATTCCCTCTTTTATTTATTTATTTTTTTTTTATTTTAATAAAGATATGATATGCGAAATATTTTCTATATGAAAAATAAAAGTATGGGAAAAATGAAATATCGATGAAAACAATTTAATTTAGATATCTAAGATAATTGTTCAAATTTTTCACTTCTTTATGTGATTTTTTTTCCAGTTTAAAAATATTATTCACCAGTCAGGAGATAAAATTCTCTCGAATGAAATTGCGAATTTCTATTAGAAGAAACATTTCTACCTCGCTCCCAGGACTTTTAACTGATCAAATTATGAGAAATTTTAACAAGGTTTTTCAATTAAATCAGTCCACTGGTTTTATTAATTTACTTCAGTACTTTTTTAGTATGTTGTGATTTTATCAAAATCTGTTTTGACAATTTTGATTAAAATTCCAATGCCAATTATATATTAGATGACCTTCCATTTGTACAAATCAGTTTTCACCTCTATATATTTCGAGATCTACTTTACTGATGTACTTTTCCTATATATTATAATTTTCTAAAAAGACTAGAACAAGTATAATTAAAATTCATATATCACTTATTTATTAGAAAATTTTCGAGATGTTTTAACACTTATCCGAGCCAAAATAGTGGGAGACCTACTTTACTAATGGAATTTTTTTTTATTAAATTGGCTATATGTATTGCGATAAGATTTAAGATATATTAATTGTTTCCCATCTCATAAGGGTCTGAAACTCACGCTATTACCCCAGGAAATATTTAATAGATGAATAAATTAATTCTTGGCTCCAAAGTTTATTCGATGACAGTAGGCTATTTAAATTCATTTATCTTTCCCGCCGTATATTTGTTTTGATGCACAAACCTACAGTTAGAATTCGATGCTTTTGCCAATATAAGCTTGAAAAACAATAGTGAAAGCAATATCATTCGAAATGCAGCATTGCCTTTTTTTCATATTCCAACTCAAAAAAAAAGTGCCGCTGAGGCTAAAGAAATTATTTGTTCGGCTTTAGATTAAAATGTTGTGTCCTATAGTACATGTGAAAAATGGTTTCAAAACCTTAAGGATGGAAATTTTGATCTCCGGGATAAAAAGCTTTTTCTTTTTTTCAAAAGTAGAATTCAAAAGCTTTCTGAAAGATGGCACAAATGTATAGAAAGTGAGCGAGATTACTTTGAAGATTAAGTGATTATTCATTTTATTAGAATAAACAAAAAAGTTTGATCAAAAAGGCCGATAATTAATTTGTGCATCTAATAATAATTATACCGGCTTGCAGAAGACGTTCTCGTGGCACGGGTTCGAGATTATCAACAAACTTTTTTTTATTATTATAATTAATATTTAAAATAAAATGAGAGATATGTTAAAGTGCTTTAAGTCACGTTCATTTTATTTGATTCTAAGATAAATCAATTGTCTTTTTAGAAAGCAAGTTGAAAAGCATCATATACAACAATAGTTTGAAGAGCGAGGGCAAAGTTCAGACTATGACACAATCCTCTATTTTCTTAATAAGAAATTTATCCCAGAGATTTTTTCAAAGATGAAAATGCGAATCAAATTAATAATATTATTGATAGATTAGTAAATTTTCTTTCATACTTAAGAATAATCGAAGGAAAATAAAAAGTTATTTTTGTTTTTTTAAGGGGAAACAAAATATATCTAAAAACATTTATACTGATAGTACATCTATCTAGATTTTATTTTTTGACTCATCTTGACTCTAGTCATTAAATTAAAGTTGAGTCAAAGTAAAAATTTAGGTATTTTATTATTAATAAAATTAAAAAAAATCTTGAAATCATTAATCATTTATGCAAGGGGATGCAAATGTGATGGGGTTGTTGGTCGTGAGGGGGAGGGGTCGGCAATAAGGTTCCAATGGGGGAATCGGTGCAAGGCACAGCTCTCTTATCTTGCCTTAAAATAACACACTGACTATGCTTAGAACTAATCTCGGCACAAAATAACCGATATTTTAAAATAGTTTGATTGGAAAAAAAACCGATTGGATGTAGCAAGGGCGCAGCGTAGCCGGTGTCAGGTTAGCTAAGAGACGCGATTGCCAAAACTTGTGCAATTCAAAAAATAAACTATTTTTTTAATTATAAAATCATATTAGAAAGTTATTTATAATATATTAAGTTAGAATTAAGTTAGAATTGACGTTTCGGCCGGGGAAATTATCACCCCTTAAAACAATAAATTTTATCGACTAAAAAGTAGAGATTTTTGTGCTTAAATTCCTCTCTCTTCGGTTTTAAAATTAACGTAAATAATCACCAAGCCACCACGAAGTGTCGGACTAGATCCCATTTTCCTACATTTTGCGATTAAAAATAACATGAATAAATTGATTTTTTAAGCATTTAAAGTCGAATCTGAGATACCTCAACTTATGGATAATGAATGGAAAATAATCTAATATAATCGAAACTGTGTGTGCCTAGTTTTTGGTTATAATTAACCCAGTTAACAGACAAAACGAATACAAAACACGAATGTGGTAAAAACATAAATAGAAATTTCTAAAAAAATAAATAATAAATGAAATAAGGGAGTAGTTTTACAGGGTAAATTTTTTTTTCAAATCTCTACTTCCCTTTTAGATCCACCAGTAAATATATACGCAAAAAAATAAGTTACCTTTTAAAGAGCAAACACGAGAAATAATTTAATTATTGGAAAAAATTTTTAAATTGATTACTTTTAATTCAAATATATCAGTACTGGCAGGGTATGAATTCAAAAACGTTTTTTGTGACCATAGTGCGGTGAGTTCACGTTTCCTTTCCTAGGAGTTATCATTAGTTGAATTGGATTACTTTTTAACATCAGGTGAATTTAAACCTGAGTTACTCACCCTCAATAAATTTATTCTATTTATAAAAAAATATAAATAAATTGAGATTTCTTCACCCTACTAATACTTAATTAAAGTCAAGATGCGACTGAGAATAGATCAGGCCAGCTGATCAAAAAAGAAGAACAAAAGAGTGTGTAATAACGAACATCATTTGCTGATCATTCATTAGAGCCGAATAACATGTTAAGTGATTGCAAATATATCGAATCTAATTAATAAATTTTAAATGTAGCCAGATTGTAAGAAGCATTCCTTAGGTGGGAGGTTTGGTGGGAGTTGGAGATCAATTTGTGGCCTGCAGAAAGAAGAAAAAGAAGAAGAAGAAGTCCTTCTTGTAACAAGAGCCTTCCTTCCTCGGAAGGCTCTCCAAATCGTAGGTTGCAATCTTGTTAGCCTCCCCATCGTTTCTCGAATTTAGCACTTCGCCCCTCTCGAGAGTTGTCATTTTTTTCTTGTTATGGAAATTCGGTTATTTCACCAAACTCTTACAATATTATTGTCGTCTGCGAGACAATTGTGGGAAAATATTAACTGGGACAAAAATAACGAAGGCTTAGGACCAGTGGCGGAACACGGAATTATTTCAATAATATACAAAAACTATGTGCTTTTGGTAGAGGAAAAGAGTGAAAACCATAAGTACTAGTAAATTAGTCATTCTTATAACACTCAAAAGAGGTGGGCTATTCAAAAACTGCCAGATTAAATTTTGTAATTTATATGAATCAGAAGTTAAAAGGACAGCCCTTACAGTCTAAAAAGATTATTATTTTAAGAGATGAGAATGATAAATTCCAAAGCCACAAAGTAATTTTTTCTGAGCAGAGTTTTAGCAAAGGAACGAAAACATTTAGTAAAAAACAAGTCCCACTATCTGGATCAACTATCCTGCACTATATTTTTAGAGCTGTGTATAAAAACCCATGAAAAAAAATAAATTTATTAAGAACTTTTAATTTTACGCTATAAGTTTTATTAATAAGTAAAATTTGTGGAACCTACATGTCCAATTAATAATAATTATTTCCTAAATTTTTAATTTGCATTTGTTTTATTTTTAAGAGTTTCAATTTGCCCAAGAATTGTTGAATGCTTTCTTTGGATCAACTGTTCTGTATATTTTTTTCTTTGTTTTTGTTCAGTTCAGTAAGAGATGGAATAAAGGCTGAAGTTTCATCTAATCGGTATCTGTTCTCTCATACAAATAACGAGCCTTTTATTCCAATTTAAAAGACCAACAAAAGGTACTAATGAAAAATCCGGCCTAAACCACCAAATTAAATGTATCCAGGATTCGAAAGAAGGAATTTTGAAAGTGACCAGACGAGAGATAAATTAAAAGTTTTACTAAATGTTAGTTTCAGATTTATCAAATTCAAATGAAAAAAATATAATTGCTAATTGAATTGAAATCTGGTTGGAGAGTCCCGGGTAGCAAAATTTCGTATATTTATACACCTATTTAGGGTGTTTTCATGGGTTGCTATTTTTTGAAATTTTCAGCTGTGACGTCAAAGAGGAAGGATGTCAAGTCCAACTTGGATTATGGCGTTGCTTGTTCTAAGCAGATGAAGAGGCTGAGCATCTCCTTAAGAGATCATTAAATCAGTGGCGTAACTACCGCCCCCGAAGGGCGCAACCCATTGAGCGACACTGCCTTGAACTATCAAGTTCAAATTGATTATTCCCCTGTAAGGGCGCAAGGCGACCCTAAATATTTAGCACCCGAATCCCCATACGTTACTTACGTATTTATTAATGGCATATTATAGGGATGAACAGGGCGCAATTTTACATCGTTAAGCCACTTATAAGACGTATAACGTAAAACCAGAGAAGTGACTCAAAGTCGGAAAACTTTCTCTTATCTCAAATTTTATTTAAAATATTAATTATTTAATTAGAGGTTCGAACACGAGAGCACCAGATTCAATATAAACCCCATTTAATTCTTTGGGCTCGCAATCACCTATGAATCATTCTCTCTTTTAAACTTTTTTGATAAAATCACATAATAATTAAAAAAAAAAAAATCAGTAAAGTAGTTCTCAAAATACATAGGGCATGTTTTCAAAATTGTTTATGATTTCAAGATAGTTTGTTCAGAGAAAGAGAAAACCCCTTTTTGTTAGTCTATATAAGCGAAAGTGAAATTTCAATCGGAAGAAGGCACCTTGATTTTTAATGAGACGAGCCTAAAATGAATTAATAACACAATATGGGCTCAGGTTGAGTCTAATCCCCCTAGAGGGAGAGACTATTATTTACAAATAATAACTGAATAGGGTTTATTTGAAGTAGATGTTGATTTGCAAATAATTGTGTGGGTTCAGTCAATATAATATTTAATTGGGCATAAAGTAATGTGTGAAAATCAAATTCCCTCGAAAAATACCAAATTAGTCAGTAATAGTAAATAATCCCCTCTCCACAGGGGTTTGTAGCCTCTAGCATGCGTTTGTGATTGTAATTCCAATCATACTTGCTACATGGCATGCAGAAAAACACTATATTCCCAAAACCTGCTGATACTTATAGTACAGAGATTCTATTTTTTTTTTAATATAAATGTTAGCTTCATTTATATACTGTGTGTACTAGAAACAAAATAATAAGTTGGAAGAATTGAATAGAGTTGCATAAAAGGGTGAAAAACTCCGCCGAGTGAAATGACTCACACTCAAGTACAATAAACATCGAGTGACTCAGCTCTGATGTCATCCTGTTTGTATACCCTCCTCTCTACTATTCTCTAAAAGTACTTTTCTTTTTCGCTCGGAGGATACATTTTTAAAATAATTAAGAAATTTTAATCTTTATTAATGTGATGGAGAATTTTTTGAGTTGTAAGTTTATAAACAAAATTTATAACAAGAACAATTGAATTAAATTAAAAAAAAACTTGGTGGTGCTACATAACTTTCACCAACGGATTATTTTCAGTATCATGATCAGAGAGAGTCTAGAAGGCCCCGGTTTAAAGGTTGATTTTAGCGAAAATTCTCCCTATTTAAAAATGACTTTTTTTTTAGGTATATTAAAAAAGTTTCGTAAAATTTAATTTAGAATAACTTTTTCGAAATATTAAAATAACGAAAATATTGACAAAAAAAAAAAAAAAAAACCCAAGAGTAACATATTCCAGGAGCTTTACGTACTAAAACCAAAATATACAACTTATGTCTTTAATTAGGTAATTGATATAAGAAATTTAAAAAAAAATCAATGGAACGAATTTTGATAAAATCGACAAAACTAATTAAGAACATAAAGTACTAGTACCAGTTGGACGATTTTGATCAAAAGCTTACATCACATAAACACGTTAATCTAAGTTTATGTTTAAAATTTAATGTAATTTAGACTATATTTTAGGTAGAGCCCATGCCTGGACCATTTGTCAATTTTTCACAATCCTAAACTTTCTCCTTTCGGGAGAGAGAAAGAAAAAGAAAAGATAAAAGAAAAACATGGATAATAAAATTAAAACACTTTGCTTAGAGTCACCCTCCACTCTTTCTTTCGGAATTATTCAAAATATTGTTAATAAAATCGATTTAAAATATTTTACCATTATACATTATGTATTAGGTAAATAGAATTTCCCTTTAAAATGATGTTGTTTGTTAAATTGGCTCTTTAAAAATGATTATATATATAGAAATTGAACGTCAAAGCAAACTATTAACCCCTGATATATAATAGATTATTTAATATTCTAAGCCTAGCCCTTTTAAATGAACTTTTGACCATTTTAATACAAATGCATAAATTTTAATATTAATGCAATAATTGTTAAATGCTTGGCTATTAATATAATAACGGACAATTAGTATTTTATTATAACTTAATTTTAAGGCGAGATTATAGCCGTAAATAAATTAAAAATTCAACCCTTTGACTTAGCGTAAAGGATAAAATTTTTTGTTGGGCATCATTTCTATCTAATTATTTATAAAGTATATCCATGATTATGATTAAAAATTAAGTCTTTAGACACGTATTTAGTAATATTCCTAAGAAAAAGGAGAATTTTACTGTTGTTTTTATATATATAGAATTTCTTATATTAAAATTTTTCTTAAATGGTTAATTCAGAGATTTTTCTTAATTATTTTAATTAACCAGTGAAGAAAAATTTTAACTCAAAAAAAGTCTAAATAAAAAAAGGCTAGAAATTTTCCCCAGTTTTTTCTTAGGAATGTTTCTGAATTCAGGCCTTACTCCACATACTCTTCTCAATTAAGGTTACTATTTATACTGGCGCCAATAGAGTTCGAACCTTCTTCTCCCTGTTTTTTCTATGATTAAATCAAGGCTTGAGTGTTGCATTTGTCTGACCTTGGTGAGGCTTCTTCTTCACCTAACTAATATTCTGGAGTGTGGTTAAATTTTTTGGATATCAATTAAAAGAAAAATATTAAAAATCCTCATAAGAGATTCTTATTCCATTTTTAGGGACACCCCGAAAAGCCAAAAAAATTACTAAAATGCAAAATATACCAAGGGTTGTAGAAATTAGTTTGTGTTTAGTTTCTGGAAGGTAGGCAACCCAAATGACCCACTTCTATAGCGAATTGTTCGATAACTCCTCTAGAGCAAGCATAGTTGTTAAATCTTCTTAGAAATTAACAAAGTCCATGAGAGGTTCGTTCTAGAGAGGCTCTCGAAAAATCCATTAGCGAGTGGGTCATTTGGGTTGCCTATCTTTCAGAAACCAAACAGGAACTTTTTCTGCCTCCCAGGGTAACAAGGAAAAAAGTTGTAATGGCAATGACCATTATATTACCCAAACGAGGAAATAGCAGCCCCATCCACTTTCCGTGCTTGAATCCCCCTTCCCCCTCCCAATCTGTATATATTTCATCTTAGCATTCGATTTTTAGATGAACGTGACACTTAGCGAGTTTGCTAGGCGGAAAATTTGCCTCTAGTCCCCTGTCTTTTTGTGAATGCGACGTAGCGTTAATAAGTTTGATTTGATATTTATCTTATCCTTACGAGATGATGGTGCTGACACGAAAAATGTGGGCCAGAGAGACAGTGTGAAGCCGAAGGGATAGGCTGATTACAATACTGTTGACTCTCCCCAATCTAAGAACGCGAAGACGTCGTTTGTTCTCTCCTTTATTTTTAATGGAAATGGCAGCTTGTGCAACTCGTGTATGCGGGTCATAAGGGCCCCCCCCACTGCATCTGCCACAGCTCTTTATTCTTCGCCTTTTATGCATTTATATATATATTGCGAGTTCAGAACCCCTCTTCTTCAAGAAGCCTATTCTTTATCCATATATACTAGCCATGCCCCATCTTTTTCCTAATCTTGGAATATAGTCTATATCCAAAAAGTAAAAAAAGATGCATTCATTTAAAAATTCAAAAGTTAGTTTTAATTAACAATATATGTTATTAGTTATTTTTGTATTTTAAATACGAAATTAACGGTTTTATGATACCATAAACAATCTTGCCATCAATTAAGTTTCATTCATCATTTAATCTCAAAATTATTTATAAATACAAAAAATTAAAGTTTTTTGGACTTTTAATAGTTTAATAGTTAATTTTATTAAAGTAAAAATGAAAAAATACATTTTAGCTGTTAATTCTCTAGTCGTCATTAGGTTTTCAAATTCAAAAGGAAGGGAATGCAATAATCTGACTATAGAATTGGCAATCGCAACCTTCTCTTTTTTCACTAAAATAAACTGAACCATAATTAAAAATGCAAAGGTCTTAAATTGATAATAGTAAAAGTATACTTTTCATTTAATTCATCACAGATCAATTAGCTAAAAACTTTTTTCATGATTACTAACAGTGGGTCTTCTCCAGGACTCCAGTAAAATCAGAAATTAGTCCCATAAGGAACTACAATTTACCAGTAACTGACACTTAACAGTTGAAGAGAAATGGGGAGGATAACAAATTTCCTCTTTTTGTTTTTAAGAAATTTCTAAATAAATCACGAAAAAATATCAAACAAAGGATTTAGGATTTATTTATAATGCCTCATAGAGTTTACATTATTTAATAGAGTACTCTTTTAAACGAGGTCATTAAAAAAAAAAAAATAAAATACTTTTTGTTATTAATGAAGATAAATGTGTTCAAAAAAGATCGAATTATATGTCCAACAATTTCATCTGACCCTTTGGTTACGACAGACAAAATCTGCCTTCCTTTTCTTTTCGAACAGTAGAAGAGGAAAACGTCAATTTTTGATGTTTATCTCTTCTTTTGTTCCATTGTAGACCTCTGAGGAAGGCAGCTTTTGTCTATCGAAACCAAAGGGTCAGATGAAATAAATAAATATATTTTTGGACGTATAATATGTCTCTTTAGGTCCCTTTATCTTCATCAATATTTAAATCATATTTTCAAGGAATTCTGCCTTTAAACTATATTTCCTACAATTGAAAAAACTGGATAGTTTTTTATATATAAAATTAGTAACTTTGAGAAAACTTTTTTTTTTAATCAGCGGTTGTAAGTAAAAATTTCTCCTCCCATCCCCCAAAAAAGTAAATAAGATCTGGCCAAATGCCTATGGAAAAATTGTAAGTTTTGGTCTCGGGAATTTGGCCATTGAGAATGAATGTTGTTAATTGGCAATCGCCGATGCGATCTCGAGGTGTGGGGAGAACATTGTACCAAGCCCTTCCCCCGCCCTTTATCCCTTCGATAAAGCCTGGAAAATCCACCTCCTTCCGATCCGCCCTCGCACACACACACACACACATATACCAAACTAAATCATTTCCTCTCCATCCGTTGCCAAACCAACAGAAACAAATGAGAACCAATTAACATTTTAGATAACGCTTGTCTTTTTAGTAAAGTTCCCCCCGAACCGCCGCCTGATTAAGACATCATTTTTCCAAGCCAGTAATAATTAAATTACTTTAGGTGTCTTTGGAGGACTATCTCGCTAAGAAAATCTATTTTTCAGGTCACTAATCATAAATTAATAACCAGAGAGTGGGAGAATCCTAAGAGGACGAGAAAGTAAAATTCTAGTATTTGTTAAAATTATGAGAATATTTATAAATAAAAAAAATTATAAGGCGATGGCAACCCAAATGAGATTATTTTTCCAATAAATTTTTAAATTTTTGTCTTACCATAAACTTAAAAATATAAATTTAATTTATATCGCTAAATATAATAAATATTCTTCGTCCTCGTGATTAATTAGAGACGTTGGTTGGGGTCTTTTAGATCTTCAGAATAATTATATTATAATTAATTTGAAAAATATCTTCAATTCGCTTATTGGCATTTCTGCTCCTCAGTTTTGATTTATATATTAATGAAATCCAACGTTTAGGCCAGGGGTGTCCAACCTTTTGACTTCTTGGACAATTGAAGAAAAATTAGTCTCAGTCGGCACATAAACGAATAACGGTAGTTGTTGAGCAATAAAATTAATAATTAACGTAATATATATGAAAAATATGAAAAAATTTTATGATTCTAGAGTGCGGCTGCGAGATGGACAGGTTTAGCTTAAAAAATGAATTCTTTGTCTCTTTTGCAACTATCGAAAATTTTAGCAAAGTGAAATTAAAGGTGGCTGCTGGCACCAAAATGTTGTTTTAAACAAATAACCCAGAGTTAAACTGAATTAATATATAATAGTTAAGCTTGAAAAGGCTGTTTCAAAATGTTTCCCTCTTTGAAAACAATTAAGGTATAATAAATACTATATTAGAAACAGTATTTCTTTTAAACAAGAAAGAAGACACGATTTCAGGCTGGGGAGGGGGGGGGAGATTTAATCAATTTCATAGTAAATTTGAAAAAAAAAAACAAGAAAAATTGTCTTAATTACGTTTCTGATTATTTTATTATTTATATAATGAATTTTGCATATTTTCGTTTATGGAGAATAAATTTGCTAATAACGGGTGGGGTCTCCCGAGTTGGTCAACCCTGGGTCTTCTTGCATGACATCTAGATTCTAGCGTTGGTGTTTCAGTTTTCATTCGGCAAATTAGTTTTATTTAATGTTAAATAAAAAATATATTTACTAAGAAAACGAAGAACGTCGAGTGACTCTCAATAATAAGCTTATATATAATAATATCCAAAAACACAATCCCCTCCCTCCCCTGCCCGACATATAGTAAATATATTATTACTAGAAACAATCAAAAAATGTTGAAGAAATTTGTAGAATAATCGGAAAAAGAGTCAGCTAGTGGAAAAATTAATTTTATAGCCGATGTTTAGAAATTGTGATTTTCTTCAGGACTTGTCATCAATTTGAATATACATTTAATAAAATTAAATAATTATAACAAAATTAACGTACAAACTTGTAATTGCACGATTATCGCTATTAAGACATTTTTTGACATCAATAGTAGTTTATTTTAGTAATTAATACAAAAATTATTAATATACAAAACAAATGCATCTACCTAATGACGGCTGTAGAAATAGTGACTGAAACGTTATATTATTGTGTGTTAATAATTTTTCTATTATTAATTATTAAAATAAACCACGATTGATGCCAAAAATTGTCTTTTATTTATAAACCTTTAAATGTCAAATAATAATTTTTTATAATAATTATATAATTATATTGGATAAATAATGCTAATAAATAAAATTGACTAAAGATCCCGAAGACCTCGATTTGTAACCGAAACGTAGCAAATGAAACCCACCTGTTCCACATATTATTTTTTCCCAGGCGCTTTCGACGCCCTTGAATTCCACTTAAATCAGATTTGGCCCGCATTTATTATATTAATTACAAATTGAAAAACTAAGTAATTTGATTTTATAGATGCACAACGATTTATTTTAAATAAATAATCTACTAAAAATATTTATTTATAAATTCAAAAAACTCAAGAGGGATGATCACCGCATTAAAATCGAAAAGTCGTTTCGCGAGAGGCGAGAACCTGGCTGGTGGTGAATTTTATCCACGAAACGTCTCTGCGCAAGCGAAAATCCTTAACAATATTTTTTATTTATATAATTGTTAAATATAAAATTTCCAGCTAACGTAAGAGCAATCTTTGCATAAATCAATATAGACTTGACATCGCCATTATATCGAATGCCTTTTTTTTTTATCAAATATCTTTTTTTCTTTTTTAAGAAGGGATCGTTTTTGCCATCCCTAAGCCCCGGCGCCCCTCCTCCCCTCTTCCCTTCTCAGAGCATTTCGATTCTCCCTTTCTCCCTTCTTCAAGAGAAAAATGTTAAAAAATAAACTTTGTATTCCCTTCACATTTGAATTAGCAAAAACCTTTGTTGCAATTATCAGTTTATAATTTCATGCGCGTGGGAGTAAAAAGTTCTTTTTCTGTTTTAAATAAGTAAAAAATTTTTTATCGGGAATTTCTAGTCAAGTGTTTATATTTGAATGAATCAGTAAATTCAAAAGAAAAATAGTTCCTTTTATTAATGATAAAATACCTATGATAAATGAATTTTCTTTGGAAATATATTGAAGTATTAATATAGAATTATTTAAACAGAGAAGTATGAAAAATTACGCCCTCCCTTGAGAATCAAACACGGGGCCTTTGAGTTTGGAAGGAAACATCAACTGCCAGAGCTCAATTGGGAGAGTAATAATCCCGAAATCGAAAGGTTCTGAAGTAGGTATTTTTTCATGCTTCCGATTTTAAATAAATAAATAATCTTCTGAAGTACCTATGTTTGCGAGTATTTTATTGTATATTGAGCCCAAGCACATAGAAAAATCTTTAACTGAAAATCAAAAAGAAATGGTTTTGCAAAAAAAATAGTCAAACGAAAAAGCCAATAGAATAGATGGTTCTTCAAGAAAAAGGTCAAATGAGTGTGCGGAAGCCATCGGTTCAAGAGGGCCCCGGAAAACCAAGCAATGGAAAAAAAAAAACAAGGTGACAAGATGCAATGCTGGGGAACATTTCTGGGTAGAGGCCTGAACAAATTTTGAGATGAGAAAAATTTGTATACGCAATGAGGAAGGGGTTTTGAATTAGAAAAAAAAAAAAAAATTCCAAAAGCTCATAGTGGACACTCCCAAGAAAACGATTTTACTTTCATTATTATTTATGAAAATTTCTTTTCTTTTAAATGGAGACTCCCAAAAAAGTTTAACACACGGCCCTGCCATCAATTTGAGACTCACCTAATAATAATAACTGTAGGGAAAGAATATAAAATTTCACTCTAGAGGATGTTATATGGCTGAGTATAATGTTGAAAAGGTCAAAGATAAAGAGGATGCAACCCAAGTTATTTCATTAATATATTAAAAAACGTTTCGGTTCGGGTTGAAACCATCTTTTAGTAAAAATAATTGAATGCTTTATTTTATTTATTTTGGCATAGCGACCCAATCACATCTCCGAAGATGGTATCAAACCAAACCGAAACGTCAGCAATGTTTTTTTTTTATAATAATATATAGTAAGTACTAATCAAATACTCCGGCTGCTTTTTTTTATCTTTCACTTTTTATAAAATTTCATTTAATTGCAGAGATGTGGAGGAAGGCCGTACTTTTACTAAAGGAATGAAGACAAAACAGAGTTTTTCCGGGCCTAAATTTTATTATTACCCTATCAACTTTTCGAGGACTAAACTTCATCAACATCAGAACAAGGTTGTTAAAATTATTTCTTAGCCTCCTTCAATCATTAGATTAGTATATGTATATTTTATTATACAGTATTAACTGAATATTGCCCCTGAAATCACAGCGAGCCACCAACAACCCGAAACGATGACTGAGAAATAATAAAATTTTGGCTGAAAGAAGTCTTAGTTTTCTTCATTTTTTTCATATAATTGAGATAATGTTATATTGGTATATAATTCGTTACATATGTTATATATGATATATAATGTCAAATATTAAATTATCGTATCTCTATGTTTCCAAATATTTAGAAAAAGTATGAATGACTATCGAATAATTTCTTGTGTCTGGCTGTTTTAGGATCCTTATTAATTATCCCATTTCTAAAGACCCATTCCATATTTTATTGTGAAGTATGATTAGATTTGAATAAACAATTTTCAAAATGCTTATTTCATGAAATTGAAATTTAATTTAATACAAATTTTTTTGTTTATATTAATGATCGATATAGGTCATAAAATTAAGAATAGTATTAGAGGGTCAAAAATAAAAATCTTACATGGGACATGCTGCTCTAAATTGTATGTTGCATTTGGTGCTGAAAAATATAAAAACATTAGTAGAAAAATAAACAAAAAACATAAACAACTTAATAATAAACATAAAAATATAATTAATTTTGAAATAAATATTTTTTTTTTATTTTATTTATTTATTTATTTATTTTTTTTTTTTTGAATTTAAAAAAAAAGTAATAAATAAAAACTAATTAAAATAAAATAAAATAAAATAAAGAATCTTAAGAAATTATTAAGCACTTATATCGATCGGAATTGAAGGCAATTTTATATTTTTTTTTAAGCTGAGAGAGTTTTTGCAGCTTGGGCTTGACTTTTTCACTTTTCACTAACCGTTATGTGATATCATGTCAAACCAAAGCTCTTTAAAATCAATCGCGCAAAGGAAAATATAATCCAATCGAATGAATAGATTAAAGAGAGTATATACGCTTCTAATATGAAATATAAACAGAGTGAAAAGCAAGCAGAGGGGTGAAAATCAGGGGAATAGAGGGGGGAGGGCTGGGAGTGCATGCAGACCAAAAATACTAGAAACTATGAGAGAAATTCCAACTAATTAATTAATTATATCAAAAGTAAATATATTATAATAAATTTCAAAATAATTGAAGGTATACAAACATTTAGTTATTTAATCAGGCTTTACGATCCACATTCTGACAATTAACTTCTAAATTATATTCCTTACAAAAGTGAGGAAATATTCACAAGTGTAAAAAAAAATAGCAATTGACGTAAAGAGACATCAATACTTGGGCATAATTTTTTCTTTTAATTTTGTCCAGATATTTCTAATCTAAAAAATAGTTGGAATTATAAAATAAATTAAGCTTAGGATTTTTTTCTGAAATATATAAATTTAGTCCCAGTCCTATTGTTGGACTGACCATACAGCATCTCAGTATCATTGCGGTTAGTGTCAATTTAGTAAGCCTATTCCTTGGTTAGAGGGGGATAAACATAATTTAATTTTATAGACTTGAAATTCTTCCTCAAATATTTTTTTAATCTGTCCTCTTTTTTTAATTTTTTCTTGTTCAAATCCATGGGTTGCAGAACTTGCAGAAATTAGTCCATGCTGGATGGTATGCAATTCAAATGACCGAATCGCTTATGGGATTTTGTATTTATTATATAAGGCGCAATTGTTAAGACTCTTCAGAAATTAACTAAGATTGCAGGAGTGTTAAAATTAGCTGGTCATTTGGGTTGTCTTCCAGCTACAAGAACTAATTTATGCGACCCATGGTACTTGTTTAATTTCCCAGATGGTTCTTTCTCTCTCATGGTTACTCAGGTGAGCAGGTCTCTTGGGGGTTTACTGGAAGAAGCCCTTCAAGTTGGGTAATTTATCATGGCTTGTAAAAAGAAGTTATTTATCAATCGTACGATTAATTTAAATTAAATTCATTAAAAGTGAATTGGGTCAACCTGTTTATTTGAAAAATAAAAAATTTCTTTCATTAAAATAAGTTATTATTTTTCAATTAGTTATCCAATAAATAAATATATAACAAAATATATATTTTCAAATGTTTTAGGAGCCTGGGAGTAGCTAGTAATAAATATATTAACTAAAAAATCTTTATATAAAATTTCCGAATTCTGAAAATATATTCTTCTTTTACTCTATTCAATCTAAAAATAAATATATTTTTTATAGGTTCTCCAGTGTTAAATATATACCTTCAATTGTTTTTTAATTTATATAATAATTAAATATTAGAGGCTTTATACACCCTTTAAAATATTTTAGAAATTTATTTTCATCTTAAAAAATTTTAATAAAATTCACAAGAAAAAAATTTCATGCATAAATAAATTTACATATATAACTAAGAACATCAAGGAAGAATATGAAATAATAAAATATTTATCATTTAATTACTTAACATGGAATTTAAAATTATTAAACGATGATTCCATTTTACTCTCTTTAACTATAATTATTTTTTTGAAATTTGTTAATAATTAAGAAAATATTTAGGTAACATATAATTTTAATTAGAATATTTTGGTGTGATTAAAATTATGTAAATCAACTTATAACAAGAACAAAAGAATGGAGAAAATTTTATGTTTTGTGTACAAAAATTTTTAGGACACTATAAATCTTTCCAATTTGTAGTGACAAAAACACTAATTTCATGTGCAAATACATGTGATATAAGATTTGATGGAGTGACGTTTCGTTTTCAATAGAGGCCATCATTAGTTTAAAAAATACATACATATTTATATATTAAATAAAATTTTTCAGGATTTCCCAAACTTCTTAAGTCCACGGTGCCCGCAAAACCGTAAAATTTTTTACAGCGCTCCCAACTTATTAGGAATTTTCAGTGATACTATTGTATTACTTGTATTAAAAAAAAAAAACCCTATTTAAAATTAAATTAAATTTTTAGACAAACCTTTATTTTCCTTCATAATTTAAAGAGTAATTAATTGCTTTAAAAAAAAATACGTATTTCGTGGCGACCTTGTAAGCCAATCATGGCGCATCAGGGCGCCGCACGCAAACTTTGGGAACCTCTGATATAGATATTCTATCGTACTTTTGTAAACAATTTATTTGCCGTATATAAGAACTATTTTTATATTTATTTTCTATCTATTAAGGTGGTTTATATTATAAAAAAAACTTCATATATGAATATGTATTTTTAGAGAATGTTTCTATCGAGAGCGAAACGTTAAGCCTAATAATTTTAAAAATTCTAGTAAACGAATGGTTAAAATTGTATTTTAATTAATACTAATACTATCTGATAAACTAAGCAAGTCGATGAAGGTAGAAGGAAAAGATCGAGGGAAATAAACAAGAACATACATCTTGAGATTATATGTATTTAAAATATGATTTCTATCAATAAAACGGCACGAATCAATTATTTTAGTTGATTGGAGACCACATCTGATATGACATAGAAACCTCATTTACGAAATAGATAATTGCTCCTTCTACACGGATTTCCACTTTTACAATTTGGAATCAATGAAAATATTATATATCATCATACTAATTAAAAGCAATTTAATTTTTGAAAAGTCAAAAAATACACCAATACGATATTATAATAATAAATTCAACTCGTTCTCAATTTTAAATTAGAAATGGAAAATGCTTCGCCTGTTGTTTAGGCAACAGCCAAGAATAAACTATAGAAAAGAATTTACGAATATGATATATCATCGGTTTCACCGAGAAATAGACCAACACTTTCTTTAGAAGAGGTCTTATTATATTTATTATACAAACTACATTAAAAAAATTTTTAATATTATTCATTATCTTAGTGATTACAAAAATAAAAACCAAACTCGAATTTAGTTTCACGCCAATTCACCAACGTTTTAATCAATCTACATATAATTAATTTGCTACTTATGTTTTTTATCTAGTTCCTCTAATAAACTAGTAAAGTAACTCCGAAGGTAGGCGTTTGTATAATTCTGAATATAACATATAATACTCGTAAATTTGAGAATTTTACATTTTTGCTTACTGAGCAGGTTTAAGACAATGGTTCTCAATCTTTTAACTTTATTTTTTTCATGAGGAACTCACTAAGTTTAAAATGTACCGGTTATTGAAAGAAACTACATAGTATCCCCCGGAAAAGTAATTGGACAAACTGTATCTATGATGTCTTCTTAGTGAATAATTAGAACACCTATATGAAATCCGAAAATAATAAATTTAACAATAGGTTAAACTTTATGAAATTTGATGATTTTGAATTCCATGTAGCTCTACTAATTATCCATTAAAACGAAACAAAAGATACATGTTGTCCAATTAAAAAAAATAATAGATAAATAGATAAAATACTTAATTACTTAATATTTTACGGACGTGACACATTTCTAACCTTAAAATGTTAAGAAAAAATACAGAAATTTAAAATAGCGATTATAGGAAATTAATAAGGAAACGTCTCTAAATAAGCCGACAATATCCTCCTTATTGAATGAAAAAAGACGCTTTGTTTTAATCTGTGATATTTCTGAAGCACTCCTGGATTTCACTTCTCAGCTCTTCACCTCACATGCTCAGTACTACAATTAAAATACATTGAGGTCACGGGGGTTGTTTCTTTTTTAAGCAAATATATCAAATATTAAGAGCTATTTAGTTAAAAACAATTTGCTTAAAAAAGAAACAACCCCCGTGACCTCAATGTATTTTAATTGTGGTACTGAGCATGTGAGGTGAAGAGCTGAGAAGTGAAATCCACTGTAGAAGGAGTACTTCAGAAATATCACCTCAGATTAAAAGAAAATTACTCAAAATATATCTCATTCAATATAACGATATTACTATATTTGAACTATTTATTAATATTATTACAAATTTTTCTCGCGGAACACCTGGAGCGGTTTCACGGAACACGCTTTGAGAACCACTGGTTTAACCAAGTATTTTGTTTCAGGAAGAGGACAGTTTTTTGATCTCCTAGGTTTGAATTCGTGTTGCAGTAAAGTGTTATCTAAAAATCCGCTAGCTATCCGTCTTCTTAATAATTATTATTATTGTAAAATAAAAAAAATTCTCTTTTCATCACTTTTCTTTTTTAAATTTTTAAATTTTACATTTTTTTTTTAATCACACCATTAATATATCAATTTTGAATAATAAGATAAATAATCTTCAGCTAAATATTAACTAAATGTTTTTATTCATGCAAACACAAAATACTAAAATAAATCCGGAATTGATTAGGGAAGTTGGAATCTATACTACAGAGGAGGGGGGAGGTGTATGTGTGAAAGGCTTGAGTGTGTTTGTGTGTGTGGGATCGTAAAGAAAAAAAATCCGCTGGATACTCACTGCCACGCTGCGGGATCTGCGCAGCTGAAAGAAAACAAGATATTGCTTTGTCTCAGTTTTATTCGAATTCAAAATTTAAAGTAAGAATATAATTGAACTAAATGTGTCCACTCTACTACATAGAAAATATATATATGTATATATAAATACATATATATATATATTAAAGAGAATTATATATATATATTTTATGTATAGATATAATATAATATCAAAACAAGTCTTTCCATAACATTTTACATTGCCTTGATTTACACAACACCTAAGACAATAAATTGCTGCTTAAATTATTCTAGATTTCATTAACATCAATCAAGTCAGTTCAGTCAGTCATTGGGTCAAACAGGTCAGAGCTGTAGCAAACCCAATAAAAGGTTGAAAAAAATCATAAATGCGTTAGCAGAATCCGCCTTTCCTGTTTTAAAGCAAAGAACTAAACATCAAGCTTAGCTAGACGATTTTCAGGAGATCTAGACATAAACAGCCTCCGTGCAAAAACAAACATAGCAGACATTAACAATCAAAATAAATAAAAATAAAACAAACATATCTGTAAACAAACAATTACATAATAATAATTATCTTTGTTTTATCAAACTCACTGCCAGACGAGAAGAAGACAAAATGTATGGGATCAAAGGAGAGAGAGAGAGAGAGGAGGTGTAAACTTTTCAGCAACCATCATCAAAAGAACATGGAATTCTTTCTATGACTAATTTACCTGTCAATATTTGTTTGGGTGAAAACAAGAAAGGAAGTTAGTTGCCTTACGAACAAAGTAATACAGTTTCATCCCCAGGCTCTCTTATCAGCTGCCTGTGATGTTTAATTTAGATCGCTTTTATACCGCGAAACACTTTTCTTATTTTCTTATCCTTAGGTTGATTAATTAATCACAAGGATATTTTTAATTAATCAACATGGGTAAGACTAAGGTAAGGGTTGGTTGATAAGGATTTAGAACTCCATAATGCACGAGGATTAACATAATAATACATATAATGCACGATGTACATGTATGTATTTGTAAACAGCCCGAAGGAAAGGCTGGCCATGCAAAACGGTTTGTAAGCCAAAAGGACATCATCATTCATCGCCATCGCTAATGGTAACTGGGATTCTAATCGCAACCACACTATCCATGTCAGAGAGAGTTAATAATCAGAGAGAGAGAGAGAGAGAGAGAGAATACAAAGATTGAAAAATCATAGAGAAAGAAAGAGATAGAGAGAGAGAGAGAGAGAGAGAGAGTTTGGAAACTCAAGAGACTCACAAGCACGAAGAGGAGGGTGATTTCCTTCGTTTCGAGTTGACTGCTCTCACGTTAACATTGCGCATCTGGCAGTCTGCAATGAAAACAGAGAGTAGTCAAGATTTAGACAAAAAAAAAAGGACCGTTAACACAGCTTTTTTTGGGACTGACCACATCTGAATAAATTAAAATTAAATTTTGATTTCTGTAAAAAATACATTAAAAAAAAGGAAATACCCATTTTTTAAAAATATCTCTGTCAAAAAAACACGTTGTTTTAATAAATGTTAAGCAGAGAAGGAGGCGAGCGTTTCTCCCATTCTTTAGGTAATATTGAAGATATATTATCAACATTAAAAAATCTTTTTGAAGATATAACGGATAAGTGGACACCTACTTATCATCTTTTGTGCCTTGCAAGTGGTAACCAAGATATCAGATGAAAGAATTTCATTCCCCCCTCAAATGTATTTGTATATATGCTCATATATTATCGAGTGACCAATTGTGTCACCTAGTCTCAAATTTAAAACTTGAGTGTGCGTGTATGCATGTGTATGTGTGTGAAGAAGGAACTTGCGTTATGGAGCCAGTTGTTAGATTTGTCATATTGCGATGACAGACAAAATATATGTCTCAATCAAGATTTTTTTAGGGAGGATGTTCACCATTGCTACATATGGGCACAAAGCAAATAGACCCTTTTTGGAGCAAATGACCGCTGATGGCTCTAAGGGGTGACAGATAGCACCCCCTTCCCGAAAAAAAATGCTCGATTCCGATTCTCTCATACATATATACACACACACACTCGCTTATATACACATCTAGACACAAATAAAAAAAGATAAACAACAAGGAATTTAATATTTTGAAACATATGTGGGTCGTTCATCTTACAAATGAAATGACTGCATAAAAGAATATTTGCTATTATATTTTTCACTACAATAGCCACCATATTTCAAATCAATTATAAGATTTATTACATGGTATAAATAACAAATGACGTAAATATAAAATTAATTATCTTCTTATTTAAGAAATGCATCCAAACCGTTTTATCTTCATGTTCATTCTAGCGAATTCATCCAAATGAGATCGGCCTTATTTGCTCAATACTTGGAGTTAAATTCGACGTCAAGTGCTCAATTGTCAAAATTGAATGTAACTATTCTCGCCCCTCCTCACTCTGCTTTTTTTTTTTTTGTTTCGCTCCCATCGAGTTTTTGTCAGGATTTCGCTTGACATCGCCTACAATTAGGCCAATTGCATAGGGCCTTACAATGGTTGCTTTCAGAAGGGAAAAGTGAGCGAGAAGGTCTCCGAATTCTTTTTTTTTTTATTCTTTAGCTTGCCGAGTCTCTAAAATAATAAGTGCAATTGCTTACTAAAATTCTTTATAGAATTGAATGACTTGTTTGGATTTGTTTGGGCAGTTTCAATCGAAGGATTGTGGCTGCTGTCAGAATTGCGATCGATGCCTCGTGAATGGAGGATGCTGGGGATTGACGGAGACCTTCTCCCTGCAAAAGAAAACCGTCCTTGTGTGTGTGTGTATCTATTAACATGTTTGTGTGTGTGTGTGTGTGTTGAGTGCCACATGTTGACTTTAGAGGACTCTGGAACAACACGAAGAGAGAGACCCTCTCCTCGGTCAATCGAACAAACCCTGTTTCAGTTCGCTTGTCTGTATTCCTTTTAGAAAGTAAATAACATTAGATAATTTAATCATTTAAGTAATAAAAAAACAACTCGGGCAGAAATATCGCTGGGATCTGAAAAATAAATTTTTGAATAAAAGAAAGCAGTTCAGGAC
Organism: Anisolabis maritima; assembly: GCA_010014785.2. NCBI lineage: Eukaryota > Metazoa > Arthropoda > Insecta > Dermaptera > Anisolabididae > Anisolabis > Anisolabis maritima. Next base: position 24,221 of record JAAAKE020161013.1, read on the forward strand.
CTGTTGAAATAGAGGGCACCTATAATTACGGTCTATCTATTGTTCTCTACTGGGGTTAAGGACTGTCTGGTGCCTAGTGAACATTATCTCATCTGGTGGCTGCGACAACTAGATAGGCAGGTAAACAAAGAGAGGGTCGGAATAATGTGATTATCACTAGAGGACAGGCGACATTTTCCCTGGTCTGACCCAAAATCTAATGAATTGAATTGAGAGGGGTAACTACTCTTTGAATAAGATCACCTAGAACAAATGGAAATATTTTTTTTATTTTAGAACCTAAGCCATCATCAGCTCAGAGAAACTTTAAAAGGGTTGCTCTAATTACTTGCATTTAACAGAATACTGCGACAGGCACCGAACCTTCAACTCTTCAAGATAAATGGGCAGCTCAAGTTGTAGCCTCGCTAACCACTTGCTGATTGGTCATCAATAACATTTGTCTACACATGACACAAATGAGCGGTCGCCATTGAAGGTGGCAACTGCCCAAAATCCAAGAGTTTTGTTTATTAAACTTCGGGGTTCGGTTGGACTTTTCGCTCTCTCGAGTTCAAACATGTGTCAGAGGGGAACTGTTAAATGAAAACTTTCTTAAAAAAAATACAAATAAATATGAAAAGAGAGAATTTGTATTATAACAATACTATATTTAAATAATAACAGCACCTTTTCGAGTTTTTCTTTTTTTTTTGGAAGTGAAACTATCACAGTTGTTATAATTAATAAATAAATTACTTTTTCATTTTACTGTGGTTTATTTGTATTAAATACAATATTTCGGGCCTTCTTCAAATACAAACCACAAAGATTGAGAATGAATTGGTTGATTGTACATTTCTAGATGTAACACTGTTTTGAATCTCAATTGTAATTTGTACCTGAAGAAGTTCACGGAATGAGTGCCCGAAACGTTATACTTAGTAAAAATAAACCACAGTTAAAACAAAAATAATTTATTTATTAATGTTTTTTATTCAACAATGCATATTTGTAATTAAACTCAGGAACCTCTTTAATTATTTGAAGGACTAGGGTCAACAGGTTCAAAAAAAGTCAAAGTTTTTATAATTAAACTTTATTTGATGTTTCATCCACTTTGTTGTTGGATTTCTTCACTGAGTGCTTGGCCAAAAATTTTTTTTAGTAAACTGTTATTGGTTACTTACCCAGTCAAAGAGAGCCCTATAATAATACATGAGACAATAATAAATACGTAGAAATTAATCCAGGTCAATCTTTTAGCTAAAATTAAACTAATATTAATTGATTAACATTTTAAATATACAAACCCCTGTTAACATGGCTTTAGAGTTTACGCGGCAAATTAAATGGAATCATTTCTTTTTTACCACGAGTTAAAACAAACAATTTGAAAATTTAAAAACCCTGAGGCAATTGCACTTTATATGGCATTTATTCAAAGAACACGATTTCGCTTAGCGAAGTGTTTCGCCAGGGTGAATTAACCGTGTTAACCAGTGTTTTATTGTATCTATCTAATCCCATTAAAGGAGTGGGATTTCGTCATTGTTTTATAAATAATGCAATAAAAAATTTTATATAACAAAATTCTATGTGGACAATGAAAGCAACCATAATAAACAATTAATGTCACAATTAATAAGACATATTGTTTTTTTTTTTTTTTTTTATGTAAGTCGGTAGATGCAGTTCAATTTTTCCAAATTTAAGAAATTCCTCGGTTTCAAGTAGCTTGCTATCTGAATTGAGGAGATGGAGTAAAATTTTAGTAAGTTTTTATAACCAAAAATTCTACTCATCAACTCTGTCTAGATAACAAGCTGCTTGAATGATGAGTAAAATTTGTGATTATAAAATCTCTTACTAAAATTCTCCTCCATCTCCTCAATCCAGATAACAAGCTACTTGAAACCAAATAGTTTCTTTAATAGATATTCTACTGAAAATAAAATAGTACAACAACAAAATTGATATTATATTAGAGTTAATTTCTCCAGGAAAAAATTTTTTAGCCAACCACTTAACAAGTCCGACAGCAAACTGGACGAAACAGTCTCTGAGTTTTATTAATTTTTTTAACCTGCTTCCTCTAATCCTTCAACTAATAATGAGTATTATACTTATAATTTAGGTTTCTAAATATCAATCACAATTATATTGCTTATCACTCTTTTTTTTGCAATATTAGATTAATAGTTTTGGATTAATAAATAAATTATATTTTCAATTTAAGTCTAGTTTATTTGTATTATATACAACCTTTCAGTCACTCATTGTGGTCTTCTTCAGGTACAATTCAGAAACAAATCAAAAAGATCTACAATCTAAATCTTATTGTAGATCTCTAGGTGTAAGACTCTTTTTAATTTGTACCTGAATTGTACATGAAGAAGGTCACAGAATGAGTGGCTGAAAGGTTGTATTTGATACATATAAACTACAGTTAAACTGAAAAGATAATTTATTTATAAATGATAACAACTGTGAAAGTTTCAAATCCAAAATGATAACTTTGGATATTTTATTTGAGTTTTTTATTCAATTGGCAGAAATTATTTTTCTTTGATACATATATTCAAAATTTTCCCTTCCCTTCTCAATCCCTAAGAAAAGCATTTGAAAAAATTAATAATTACTTTTTGGTTATCATTAGTAATGTACCGTTCATATGTAGATTGATACAATTTTCCAGTCGTCTATTAATGGTTACATCTATATTTAATAAGCCAACAAATTTTTTAAACAATTATTTTCATATTTGAGACATAATTTTTCATGTGTTTAAGCATCTGAGGCTATATAGACTCTCCAAATATAATTTTATTGCTCAGGATGGGGCAAACCACTCACCCTTAGATCATAACGCAAGAGCTCTACCTCTAAAGAAGTATTTGAGTCATAATAAAAAGAATACAAATTAAAAGGAGGGAGAATTAGCTAAAATTTGAAGGGGAGAGGAAATGCCCCTTTATCCTTTCCTTAATCGGCGCATGAGATTAAAAGATTAAATCGCTGCCGCATTCAAAGCTAATTTCTAACCAAAGTGATTAGAGGTTGATTTAATCTCAAAGCACAAGACGATTACTATCTAAAAAATGCAAAATATTTTTCAAGTTTGATTTATTTCTGGAATGGGGTGAGATATTTTTATAATGTTTTTCTTCAGCTTGGTTAAACAATTCGTCAATATTTTCGAGAGCTATTCGCGAATTGTCTTTACTATTTGGGATCTTTGATTTGTATCGTGTACGCTCAAAAGGATTATATAATATAAACAGGACAGGGAAGATTTTGGTATGAGAGAGTTCGCCACCTCCTTGGGTCGTAGACAATTAATTGGGCCTGAGGGTCTTGAGCATCGCTGAAGGCGAAGGGTCCAGGGCTTGATTGATTCCCATCCTGCAGCATCCAGGAACAATAAATCTCGGCTGCGAGGGGAAGGCCGTTCGTCTTCGATATCCATCCGGAAGGCGCTACCAGGCCTCCTGCAGCTAATTCGATGTGAATAGTCACTTGTCAAAGTGGTGCCCAACCACCGCCAGTTTGGCCATAACAATATATTCTCAACAGATATTTTTTTAATTTGTTTATAAATCGATCGTGCACCTGTTAATTTTTTGCATGTCATTTTGAAGTCATTAAATAAACAATAAATAAGGGTGAGATCAGTGGAGTGGGATTCCTCTTCACGCTAAGTAATTTTTTTTATTAGATTTTATTTTTCTCTTAATTGTTTGAAATTAGATATCTAGAACAACGGTATAATGTTTCCTATTCCCTCCACAAGAAAAAGAAAGAATTGAAAGCTTATTTCTCACAGATGGTCCACTCGCGATATTCTGAATTCCTTGCCTGCATAATAAGTAAAAAAACACTTTAGAGAGCTGGAGTAGTGTTGAAAGTGAAGAAAAAAGAACAGCAGCTATTATTTTTTCTTCACCCTAAAAAATCCGTTTTCAAAGATTTTGTTGACACGATTGGTGAATCGAAAAAAAATGTGCTTAATTTATTCAAGTAACAATCAAAGACAACAATTGATGAACCGGAAATGGTACTTTGAAGTTTAAAACAAAAATATCAAAAGATATCATAACTATTAAGGAATTAATATCGAATACATAATTGATCTGAATTTATATATAAATTAAAATGGGGATAAATTCCCAAGACATTAATGAAAGGTTAAATAAATTTGGATTTTAACTTTTGTGTTGGATTTTGGATAACAAAATCCACGTCTTTAATTCCCATAATCTCCTAGGCAATGACAGTTAAAATTATTATATTTTGGTCTATTGATTCCTCATATGACCTCTGAATTCAAAAGATCTCCAATTAAATCCTTCTCCCATCTACGTAACAATAGGAAATTAATTAAATGACCTAATGAGGAGTTCGTTAGTAAGTTTCATGTGAATTTCATGTGTAATATACTAATAAGTTGTATATTATATTTATATTCTAAAATCCAAATGAAAAAAATAAATATATTTCCTATTTAGGTTTTATTTTCAATATGAATTTTGGAAAATAAAATTTATTTTATAAAAAGTTCAAGTTATTTTCTATTAATTAAAGAAAATATGATTTATTAGTTATATTTGACAATTATTAATTATAATATGGGACAAACAGACAATAATGGTTATTTAATTTCTATATATATAAATTAACTGTTTTTTTTTTTTTTAGAAAATAAATAGAATAAATTAAAAATTTGAAGGTTTACACAAGGAAAATGGAAAGCATGAAGAAGAATAACCATCGAATATGGGGAACAAAAAAGTGTTATATCTAGGAACTAGGGCGTAAAAATTACAACGTCAAGAGAGTCACAAGCCATTATTAAAAAAAATAATTATAAAAAAAAATGGAATTAGAAAAAAAAATTTCAGTAATAACAGATTTTAAAAATATTAAAAAAAAATTAACTAAAATCGAAATCAAAAAAAATTTATTTAGTTATATTTTAAAGAAGATATAATTGTTAATACGTATTGTATAACAAGTCGTTAAGAAATAACTGTGGTGAGGAGGAAGCAAGAACAAAGAATACGAAATACATAACATTGTATTTTTAAATATTTTAAAGTTTCTCCTCTCCTCAATAAAATTTTGAAATGACGCTCCTGGAATATAAGTAAGAGAGGAAATTTTAGATTAAAATATTCTGAATCAATATGGAAAACTTCATTGAAATTGAGAAAAATATATCACACACAGAGGAGGATTTAAGAAGTGGCAATCGGGAGAGTCTCGTCACAAGGAAGCGTTTTGAGACTCAGTTGAGTGTTAAAAGAAAGAGAAAATTTTAAGATGATTGAATATTATCCACCCCCAAAGAAAAAAATTAGGAAAGGGCGGGGGTAGTTTCACTGAGTAAAAAAATATTCAAGGGCAGCCAAAAAGAAAAATCAGAGAGAGAGATCACCATTTCTTAAATCCGCCATTGTAGAGGGGCAAAACGTTTGAAAAAATTTCGAAGGGTGATTTTTGAACGAGTAATAAGAGGTCTTGCTCTATGATCAAAGGGGCAGTGGTTCGCTTCCTGTCTTGAGCGATAAAATTTATTTAAATTATATTAGCTACAAATTAATTTAAATAAATATGGTTGGAGTTGAAATCGGCTCCGACTTAAAAAATGAATAATTAAAAGCCCCAAGCACAAATGGCTGTAAAAAGGAAAGAAAAAGGAAGTATTAAATTTTTTAGGAGCATTTTATTTTTTTCTCGGAAAATCAATCCGGTGCCTGCGCCCCTAATTAAATTTTATTCATTTTGAATTTATCAAATGTCTATGAAATATGAAACAAATGAAGATAATTTATATAATTTTTATGCTCCCCTGCCCCTTTTTTGTTTTATTCCATTTCTTTGTCTAGGTTTTTAAACACAAATTGGAGAAGTCAATTCCACATGAATAATTTCAGTTAAAAAATTTTTAGCCAATATTGACTTCATTTTATATATATATCTGAAAAAAAAAATATAAAAGAGAAAAAACAATTTTTGTTTTAAAAAAATGCTGAATTGGTTAAAACAAAATAAAAAAATGAAAGTTGTTTCTGAAAATAAATTTGACAGAAAATTTACCAATATGTTTGGAATTTTAAGGGCTTCACTTTTTTTTTTTTTTTTTTTTTGGGGGGGGGGGGGGAAAGATTGGTGTGGTTTTTTCTTTTTGGTAGTAAACCCCACCCTTTTTTTTTTCCCATAAAGTCCCCTGAAATAAT
>JAAAKE020161014.1:0-12038 GCA_010014785.2 Anisolabis maritima
ATCTTCGGGAAAACTCATTTTGATAGGTTTTTTCTTAATTAAAGTAATTGATCAACAAGTGTGTCAATAAATATTCACAGATGTCAATATCAGTGCAAGTGGGTGTTTTTCAAAACAAAACAAATGGTCCAAGTGACTTTAGAAACAGAGTATATAGAAAAGAGAGCAGAGCTTGCTCTCCTAGAATTTTTTTTCTTTTTTTTAAGCCTTTTTCGGCATCTGATGCCATTTAGACTCCGTCCTTATTTATTTATATTAATTGGTAGCCAATATAAAATAAATAAAGTTTTGTCGCTCAGGACGGGAAGCGAACCAAATATTATTATTTATGTCAATATTTTTTAAAGGACCGAGCCCACCTCCCACCCTCCCCCCGTGGTCGAGAGGTTAAAGATACTGACATTTTCAATATTGATAACCTTAAAAACCAAGGAGTGTGGATTCGGATCCCAGGCAGTCCGATAAAAATTTATTTAAATCAATTGGATACCAATTGGTATAAATTAATATTCCTGGATTAAAAGTATCGTAAAAATATATTCGTTTAAAGTCTATGGCCTCAGATGCCAAAAAGACTTACAAAAAAAAGGACTGAGAGACAGCTCGGTGACCAAGGTACGATTAATAACATTCGATAAAAAATATATGTAATATGAAAGTGAAATTGCTTTTTCATTTTTTTTTTAATTTTTAAATAGCAAACTTAGGATCATTCTACAAAAATTTTTGACTTCTATAAGCATCTAAACAATTAGCATCTCGATGTACTTAATTCAAGATTCTAACTAAAATAAAATATTCTCCTCTGTGAAAGGGAAAATATATTTCTTTCAAGTTTACTTTTAGTAAGCAATAAAAAATAAATAAATATGTAAAACAAAATGTTTTATGTATTTGATTGACATAAGAGAATTTAAATATCAAACAAATTGATTAAGAGGTTATTTGTTTTAACCAAAGTAGAATAATGGATAACCCATGGACTTTTTGTTTTCACTCTAAAATGCCTGGGGGAAGAGAATCTGGACTATATGAATGAATATTCATGCACTGTAATATACACATTAAAATACTATATACTGTGAACAAAGAAAAGCACTAGAATCAAATGAATCAAAATGTAGATTTTAAAATAATCACCATTTTATTTAAAAATATCATTTGATTAAATACTTATTTTATGATGAATCAATTTGAGAACGCATTGGTTGATCCAGGGGGAATCCGTTTGGATTGCGTTCGGGCCTTAGAGACTGGGTCATTATTCATTCATCATTCTATCTGGTCATTTATTAACTCTGTTAGTTTGATTTCGGTTGCTAGGAGAATTATTTTTTTTAAGTCTATTTAATATAACTAATTTTTTTTTCTTTTTTTTTTTTTTTGCTGATATGTAGAATTGGAATATGTGAAAAAAATTGTAAAGGTTCTCCGCAAACTGGAAATGGAAAGTAAATATTTTTTATCTTTACATTTGTAAAAAAAAAATAGTGCTTCTTATATATATATCAAGGGAATAAATAATATGAAAACGAATTCTACCTACGTTTTTTTTTTGTTAGTAAAAATACGAAAGGGAATTTTTCTTTTATTTAATGATAAAAGCTAGTTCCCTCGTAGGAAGGAAACGAACCCATATGTGATCTAATCCTCGACCCAGGGCACGAATTAATGCAACCATCTAATATTACTAAATATAATAGATTAAATGAGTAATTTTACATAATTTAGTATTTTTAATGTAAGTTTATTTCAATAATTAATAATTTATGAATATCACAACCCTTTAATCGTAATTATTAAATGTGTAAATTAATAAATTAGTGATTTTGAAGGTTCTGTGGAGGAGTGGGTAGGGTGTTGCCGTTGTTCGCATCCAGGGCAGGAGGGATTTTTTCATTAATGTAAATCTCAAGTAAGCCCTGGGTTGGAACTGAATTTCACCACAATAGAGCTCTCATGCATCTCTAAGAGGAGAGGGAGTTGCTGTGACACCTGTTCTATGGAAGGGACATAAAGAAGGATTTCCTCTTCGCAAAGAGTAGGCTACACGCCGGTGCTGAGTCTCTCTTCAAACTAGGACCTCCGCTCGAGCAGAAAAAAAGAGGTTGGAATGAAGAGACCGGATGGAATTAGATATAAGAGTAATTAAGTATGATAGACAGTAGGGAGAATAAGAAATCAAGTAACTTCACGGGGTGCTGATAGATGATTATGGCTGGGTGATGCGTCTCCAAGTACCAAAGCAACTTGGGTAAATAAACGGAGAACGATAGATGGGTCTTTAAGATCTAAAAGAAAGTAGTGATTTTATTTTATTAAAAGTGATTTAATTAAACGAGAAGATAATTTTTTCCAGATTTCAACGGTCTTTATATTTTGTTAACGATCCCAACTTTAAACTATGGTGAAAAAAATCCGAATGAGAAAACAATTTGATAACCATTGCTAGCGAAAACAAACAATAAATTTTGTTATTTTTTAAATCTATACTCTATATCTATAAGAGATTAAAAGAGAGTGGGAATTTATTTGAAATCCTCCTTTACTAGTTAATTATAAAAAGTGTCCTGCCCCTTGGTGCAGAAGTAGCGGTCTCGTCTCACGTACCAAAGGTCAGAGGTTCGTTTCCCGTCCTGAGCGACAAAAATTTATTTATATTATATTGGCTAGAAATAGTATAGATAAATAATGACGGAGTCTAAAATAGCCTCAGAAAGAGGAAAAAAAAATTGAATTCAAATGTAAGGCCCCTGCAAGTTAGGCAACTGAAAATTTAGTCAGATTAGTGTGTTGCCGATGTATTAGTTAATTGGAGAGTAAAGTGCTTTCAAGTTACATATATATTATTAATATTAAATATATTAAATAAATTTGCTGTCAGATTAGATGTTTGAATGTTATGTTAATTATGGAACGTTAATTATAATAAAAACTTTAGTTTAGTTTTAGACTATATTTCTATAATATTGGGTAGTCGAAAAAGTCTTTTCGTATTTCTAATCAAACTTCAAGTAATTTTTTTTATATTGATAATTAATTGATTGGTAGCACTGGAGATACACGACTCCAACGACATCTATGGACAAAATACGAAAAGACTTTTTCGACTACCCAATATACAATATTTTCTTTATAGTCGATTTCTTAGGTTCCACTTTAGTTCACTTTATTTGACAAATATTTTGGCTGCTGGCCACCCTCATTCTGATTTTGTAGTGGCCGATGATAATATAAAATTTCTCCGAGCCCAGCATTTCTTCGCCTTTAATTTATTTTCTTTATTTACTGTCTGTCTGTAATTAACGAAACTAATTACTTGATTGATTTTTTTGATCAGTAGATAATTTTTATGACCAGGATTTAGGCTTCAATTAGCTCAGATAAGTAATCGGGAATCTCCCTTTTAAGGGGAAGAAACAAAGATGTTGACTCAGTGATATATTCACTGAACACTAAATAAATTGAAACATTTATTTTACCTATATTCTAAACGGGATTAGAATGATCAAAATAATTGGTTCATAACGTTCGTTGTTACTTAGTATCTAATTTATTTAGTTTAAAAAATCTACGATTATTACACTCAATTAATAAATATTACCCTAAATTATTTGATGAATAATTATTATTTCTAATAACATAGCTAATTTTTTCCCTCAAAATCCAAAGGATCGATAAATTAAACAACCAACTTCATAGCAAACAATTTATCTTCCTTGAAAATGAATAAAGATGATAAATTTAAAATTTAAGTGGAATAATTTCAAGAAAGAATAAACCCAAGTAAATCTTAGCTATCTTAAGAAGAAGGAGAGGAGACTCTAGAGCTAAGTAATTAGTAGTCACTCTAGCCAATGGCGATGTCTGGTGCGTAATGACGCGTGACTTTCCCCTTCTCTAATATATTTTCTCTCATTCTAGCAACGAACTCTTCCACTCGAGCGGAAATCTCTTCCTTCTTGCACCGCCGCCTCTAAAGATGGCCTCCAATCACTCTTCCCCCATTTACTTTATTCTCTTTTACGGATCGGATGTCGCCCATCTTCAACATTTTCATATAATATAATGTATTTCTTCGAGTTATTCTCCCCTTCATACTATGAATAACAAACTTTTACTAAGAGGTAGACAATTATCGTAATTTGATCTTTTCAATCTTCTTTTTGGTAAATATATCCTCTTTCACTTAATCATCTCTTGATTTAAATTAATAAAATCCTTGAAATTTCTTCTAACAATATTGAAGTGTGTTATCTAAATTAGCGACATTTATATCAATTAATATATTCATTTTTCAATATCAATAAAAGATAATAAAAAAAGATAGCCTCTGGAGGTCAGATCTCACCCATTTGTCTTCAATAAAATTTTAATTGTTTTCATATGTTTTAATAGTCAATTTATATTAATAAAGAAATTAAACATTTAGGTTTAGAACTCTCTCTCTTTATATATAGAGTACTACTCTCTACATAATTTTTGAATTGCGATGTCACCGATACATATTCTAATTCAATATATTTTATAAGTCCCAGCCCCAAAAATTAATTATAAATTGCATATATAAGATAACTAATGAATGTATTTGAAAAAAAATCTTGAGTGACAGTCGCAACAACTTTCTTTTACCTAAGGAAAATTATGCTATTTGGAGTCATACCATATTTTTTGCGTCGGACCCTAGGTAGCCGTTACACAAATTACCTAAAAAACAACAATAAAATACTAATATCCGTTGGCTGATTTTATTCAAAAGCTTCGAAGTACAAGCGAGATGGCTTAAATATAAAATTTCACTTTTTCTTTTTTGAGAAATCTTATTCACACACCCAGAGAGACACAGACGTTTACAAAGAAGAAATATATGAATCACTAAGAACAAAAGAAAGCAACCGAGTTATGTCAATATGTTCACTTCATTGGACCAGATAGGAAGAGTCTTCGTGTTGTTTCTTTTGTCTGTGCAATTATGTAAGATTTTCACTACTTCAGAAGACATCTAAGTAAACTTTAGACGAGTAGTTCTAACAATGAAAACCACTATCATGAAATTAATTGCCTTTTTTCTATAAATTAGTCAAAATTCTTAAATAAGAATCCAAATTTTTATGCTATTTGAATTAGTTTTTTTTTTTTTTCCCTGTTTTTTTGATGTATTAATTTTGTTTATAAGATTTATATTAATTTTTATTTACTTGTAATATTGTATGAAAACTCGCAGAATGGCCTTTGGTCAGCAGCCATGAATAAATAAATAAATAAAAAACCCAAACTTTTATTTTTTCTCTTTTCTTTCGGGGAATTTTGCTGACTCGTAATGTCAACAGACGATCAGTCTTCCTTCCTACTAAGAAGGAAAATTAACCTTTTGAAAAATCTATGTATGAGTGTGTAGATGTGAATGTTAATTTTAATCACACTGTGGTGAATTTACTTTCAGATTTAATTGCATTTCCAGCTGTTTTCTATTGTATATGAAATTTCGTATATTCATTTATATCTACTACTTACTACCACCTACTAATGTCAAAAAAAATGATTAATTAATAATCTATTTCAAATTACTTCTCAATTCAATCTTATATATACCTACATTTGAATATTCAAATTTAATTGGAATTCTCTCTTGAGAATTTATATTATAAAGTGAAAGAGAGAGAGAGAGAAAGAGGGATGTCTTAACGAAACAACTCTGTATACTAATTGCTGTGCAATTTGTCATCCTTAATGAACTTATTGTTCTCTTAACGAGAAAGAGGATCCCTTAAATAATTCACCTGGAAATCTTGTATATTCACTCGCATCGCATATCTATTATATTCGGAATGTGTACGTATGTGGAGTATTTATATAAAGATCTCCTAACTTAACGTCCGCGTTATTCATTTCAAACCTCTTCCTTTTTTTTTTTATTGATTCAAGTTTATCCAATATTTTTTTCTATATCTCGTACACATAAGTATTTGTTAAATGATTGATGAATGTTATTTATTATATCCAAAAGAGGGTGTAATAAAAACTTTTTCCCACTTAATAGAAATTCTATTTTCCATCATCGTCCCCGTTTTTTTTTTTTTTTTTTTTTTAACAAAAAATAAATCCTCTCAAAAAAATTTAATTTTTATTTCAGATTCATTCAAATTGTATTTATATGGATTTTTTTTTATCAATGAAGACAAATGCTTTTATAATATTCTTGTTTCTTCTAATAGAAATTTAAAGTTTCTTTTTAAGATTTTAAGTGAGATAGTAATATCACCATTTTTTATTCACTTTTTGTTAAGTAATTGAAAAGGATGTTTTTTCCTTTGTTATAATAAACATATTAATCAAACTTTTATTGAAGTTTCCGCTACCGTTATATCGACAATTAAAGAGATAATGGATTAAATAAAAACAAGATGTTTTATTTATTATTTACTAAACGAAAGTTTGCCCCAATTTTTTTTTTTTCTTTTATTATTTTAATAATAATAGATAGAAAGAAAAAGAAAACAACCCAATATATTTTATTAGATCAGGAATAACGTTTCAGTTTTAGGATGGATGACCAAACAACTCAAGTAACAAAATGTTGTCATAAAGATGCTTGGGATGACTTGATAAAGTTTAATATGTGCATAATAATACACTATTTTTCAAATAATTAATTAATTAATTCGATTGAACGAATTTTTTTAAAATAGTAAATACGCGGAATTTCATCAAAATCGTTAGATGTTGAAAATTTCATCCAAATCGGTACAGCGGTTGAATGAATTTTTCCAAATATGAGACCTAGTGCATTCAATTCCTCGCATCCAAATTAGTAAATATATTAACAAATAGCAACAAAATTGTTTGAGCGGTTTTCGAGACAAAAATTACACACATACATATATAGATATTTATATACATACAAGATTAACTCGTTTAGCAATAGTAGAAAAGTTAGGAATTAAAAATATTTATATTTTTATAAAGGCATTGGGTTTTTTCAATATCTAAGAACACTAATTAATTTTAAATAATTTAACTATTATTAACATAAATGGATGGTAGGCAACCCAAACGACCAACTCACTGAATTTTTCGATCAATTGCTCTAAAAAATCTCTGGAGTCATTAATCGAAAAATCGATTAATGAATTGGTCATTTGGATTGCATAACTTCCTGAATAACCAAACACCAACAAATTTCTATAATGCATGGAATTTATTTATATGCAATACTAATATTATCCAAACATGTTATATTGGATAAATATTATTTATCTCTATGGTCGAGAGAACTTGGTTTACTAGTATTTATTTATTTGTGATTTGGAAATAGCATTATATATATATATATATATATATATATGTTTGTTTTTTAGCCAAACTATTTAGAGGAGAAATGAGTAATGGAATTTCAAAAGAATTATTGAAAGAAATTTATGAGGAAACAAAAAAAAGTTGTACAACTTACGTAAATAATAGAGATAATAAAATTTTGTATGAAATTTAGTGATTTTGATTTTCAAATTTATCTTCTAATCATCTAATAAAACATATAATTGGTTTAATTATTGTTGATACTTATAATACATGAATAATAGAACAAATAAAATTTTTTACTCTCTCTATTCAAATAGAAATTGCTATTGAAATTAGTTTACTGTTTTATTTTATGAAGCTAAATTTCGTCTGCATTTTGCATTTTTCTATTTCATTTGGACCATATAGACCCACTTACCTATTTACCCGAGGTGGTTTTGTGTACGGAGATACACACCTCAAACCCAGCTGATCTCAGGCCGTAGCCATCTATCAACCCCCGTGAAATTAATTTATTTCCTAACTCTAACTCCTCCTCCTTTAAAAATTTCAGCTAGCTAACTACTCCTAAATCTAATTCCATCCAGTCCCTTTATTCCAACCACTTCTATGATAGGGAGGATGTCCTAGTTTGAGGAGGGACTCTCTCAGTACCGGCGTGTAGCCACTCCTTGCGAAGAGTGCATCATTGAGAGGGAATCCTTTTTTACATTGCCTGAGGGCTCTATTATGGTATACTATTATCTATTATATATTAATAAAAATTCCACTCTAATTATTTGGAATTTTTACTTATATATAGTAGATCCAATCAATCATTTTACTAAAAGGGTGTAGTAATAAGAAAATCTCTTCTTTCAAATGTTCTTATCAACAAGTTATTATTATTTCGATGTCCAAAAATATATATTCTAAGGAAATAATAAATTAATTATTTAAAATGATAAATCTCGAACGTACACTAATTGATTTACAACCCCCAATATCTCTCGTGTCCAATCACCTGCCAGACATTCTTACTATTCCCTTCCTGGACAAGTTAAAGACTAAGGAAGAAAGAGTATCCTGACATCTAATTTAATTGGATAGTGTTTTGCAGACGTTTAAAGGGTGCTTTGCGTGAGTGAACCATTGCCTGACTTATTAATCTGTCTTATTTAGGTGTTCTTATTTATTGTTGAAAGAAAAAATAGATTAGAAATGTTATTTCCATTACTTTTCTGAAGTGAAATGTTTTTTTTTGGGGGGGGGGGGCGATTTTTTAATGAAGTATTAAATAGTTCTATTTTTTTCCTAGATCATCTAATATAATGATATATGAATTTTAATCATTAACAATTTTGAGGGACCCAGTTTATTAGACTTAGGAGAACTCGAAACGTGTATTTCCGCTGAAATTTCCTTATTGAATTTTTTTGCGATCGCAAAACTTTCTCACTATAAGTAGGAGAAAGTAAAAAGAAATAAAATATTCATTATCTTGATTTATTCATGAATACCTCAATAAAATAATTTTTTATTTCAAAAGTTGAATAATTATACGCTAATGTTATATTCATTGATTTATATTAAAGTTATTATTATAACACTAACAATAAAAACTAAAAATAAAAAATTTTAGCTGATTTTCTATTAATTTTAATAATAATATTTTTTTGTGAATTTCAATTAATTAAGGGATTTCATTCCTCTATTTCTGTTTTTTTTTCTTTGCACTCAAATTGAAAGGTTAATTTAATTAACCTGTATTATAAAAACAACTCTTAGGAGGAAATAATACTAATGAGGAAATTGCAGAATTAATTCAAGCAGTTAAAATGAAATCTTATGAGAAAATAAATTAATTTCTAATGAATAAAAAAAGACTTTTAATTATCCCTAGAACGTTCACAAGCTGATTACACAGAACTCATAATGGTTAGCTTTGTACAAATATTGAGTCCTATATATCGCTCACTTAGTCATAATTACTACCAAGCCTATACACGTGTGGAATAGTTGATAAGTATTATTTCAAAGACGGCTTGCAATTTAAAGTAATAAAAATAAAAATAAAGTAATAAAAAAAAAATTATTCATTATATAATAATATATAATATAATATTCATTAAATATTTTCATTAATTTGAAGTAAATTTTTTGCGATATTGTTTATTTATATTTGAGACAAAGCTAACAAGATCCATTTTTTAATAATAAAAATTTTCAAAAATCTTTCGTACGTAATTTTTATAACAATTAAAATATCATGGAGTGTATAATAAAATTCGTGGGTTTTTGCTTGCTGAAAGGTAGACAACCAAAATGACCAAGTGACAGATTTTTAGATTAATTTATAATGTGATTTAACAATTACGCATGCGTCCGTTTTAGAGGAGCAATTGAAAAAATTAGTCTTATTGTTTACTAACCAGTAAACAAAAAAAAAATTTTTTTGCACCCCTTTTTATAGTATAGTAGTAGTATTGTATGTGTCATGGATTCTCTAAGGCAGTGGTCGTCAATCGTTCAGACCTCATGGATCACTAAATTCAGAATATGAAATCCCACGAACCACTAATATGAATTTTTTTCTAAAATAATATTCAGAGAACTTCGAATTTATTAATATGAAATCCATCTATTTAATATAACAAAATTATAAATGCTTATTTAATCATAAAATCTTTAAAGATTGTTTAATTATTACAAAATCATTGAAGCTTAATCGACTCGAGCGATTTTTGGCTCCAATGAAGTGACAGAGAGCAGAAATTATTTCAAGCCGAGTTTTAAATTACTTCCCTTTGTAATTTTCAAATGAAAATAAAAACTTACAAAAATTGTCATTCAGAATAGAAGAATTTCTTAGAATATTAAATAAAAGTGTTTAATTATTAATAAACCAGAAAAAATGCAGATTTTTCTGTGGTCCACCAAAATTTTCCGGTTGGCAACCGCTGCTCTAATGGTTAACTTTCCTTGGGTTCCGAGTTCCTTCCCAATAGTGAAGAATCGTATTTATATTTTTTTTGAGATAGTAATGTCAAAGAATTTCCTAGTAATGAATCTCCTTATTCCAAGTGATCTATGAAATTTCTCAGAGAAAGAAAAATTTCTCCATTTCGGTTTTACATCCAAAGTGTTTGTTTTATTGTTATAACCTGTCTTCTTCCTTTCATTAAATAAAAATCAAAGAAACAGATGTGGCTTGGTTATGGGCCCAGCAAGATGAGGAGGAGCTCCTCCCCCCTCCCCTTCAATCCCTTTAACGTTGTCAAATTTCGTTCTAGTAGCAAAATAAGGTCTTTTCTCTAAAAATTTGTAACAATTATGATAAAATTGCAATTTTGTTCAAATTGGTAAAATAATATCTAAATATGACATTTTTTTTTTACAATTGACAAAATTCTAATTAGAAGAGCTTTGTTTTCAAACAATGTCCTAAGGACAGGTCAATATATCGCTTGAGATAAGAATATATATGAAATGACTTTGAGATTGGAACCCCTGGATTTCTGGCGTTCTTTTCTCTTTCCCTACTTTATTTTCCCCTCTTGTATACATTACTTAATTAATGTTCATAATATATTGATATTCTTCATTCATTTTCTAATACATACCAAAGAAAAAGGTTTTTTCTGTTCCTTATATTACTCTAATAAATGCTCTATCATTCCCTTGTCTAACCCTAAAATTTTCCCTCACCAGAGATCTAAACAATTCATTTACTCTTCTCCTGCTCACAAATACAAAAACAACGAAATTAAAGCGATTTAATGGTTTTTCCGAGTAAAAAAAATTGTGATAGCGAAGATACTCTGTATTGTACAAAAGGGCGATAATGGGGACCGTCGACAAACTCAACCGAAAAGACGAAAGAGAGAAACCAAACCCAGACATATACCAGATAACACCCTTCTTCTTATCCAATCCTTAATGCCCGAGTTCAATAATACACACAGTGTCTAATGTTACGGAAACATTACGTTTTAAACCGAATGCGAATGGTCGATGATTGCTTTCATTCATAAAATATAAATGTCCACATAAAAAGAATCGATCAATTTTTTCAACAAAGTGTAATTTAAAAAGTTTCTTCATATGTTCTAATTTTATAATTGGCTGGTTTAGAACAATAAAAATTTTTAATGAATTGTCGAAGATTTGAAATAGGCTTTGGCTTATATATTACTTTACTAAAGATTGCATATAGGAAAGGCTACTAGTCGTCAAATGTTTTTAAGGTACTTTTTTTTAGTATTAATATATTTTAATCATTATAAAAGGTAATATCGGAAAAAATTTTATCTGCTTAACTAAAGAAAAAAAATATTAATTTTTAAGAATTTTAACCTTTTGAAATAATAACAAAAAAAAGATTTACATTAAAAAATTTTTGTTCGATATTTTTTTGCTCGAGTTGGACTAAAATTGATGCTTTTCCAATTTTTACTTTATTTTTTGGTTAAAATCTAAAAAAAAATGAATTTAGTTAGTCCTACGAATATTCTTTAAAGTATTTTAAAAAAACATTAAAAAATAAATTTTTTTTTTTTGTAAAGATTTTTTATTCCCCCCCCCCCCCCCCCCGTGGCCGAGAGGTTAAAGATACTGTCATTATCAGTATAGATAAACTTTAAAGCCAAAGAGTCTTGAATCGAATCTCAGATAGTCCGATGAGAATTTATTTAAATCAATTGGATATCAATTGATATAAATAAATATCCCTGGATCACATGTTTCGTAATTAAAATAAA
>JAAAKE020161025.1:0-12037 GCA_010014785.2 Anisolabis maritima
TCCTTTTTTTTTTTTTTTTATTTTTTTTTTTTTTTTTTTTTTTTTTTTTAAAGGTTTTTTTTAGAAATTTTTTTTTTTTTTTTTTTTTTTTTTTTTTTTTTTTTTTTTTTTTTTTTTTTTTTTTTTTTTTTTTGTTGAAATTTCCTATTTATTTTCCCATTTTTTTTTGGGGGGGGGGGAGGGGCAGGAGGCGCCCCTCCTGATTACGTCACTCAGAGAAATAATTATTACCTCAGAGAGACACGTTTTTTCAATAACTACTGAATTTTTAAAATCAATAAGTAGACTATGGCCAGCAAAGCGAGACAGGAAGAGAGCAAGAAAAAAATTTTTTTCAAGCGAATCGCATTTATTTGAACAGGACCGAAAAGTCGCTCCGTTTTTTTTTCTTCCTTCCTTACTTTCTTTTACCTATATATGATGAGAAAGTATTGCAAAAAAAAATCGATGTCGAGATTTCAACGGAAATTCAAGTTTGAGTCCTCTTGAATCTCAAAAAAATGCGTCTCTCAAGATTTCCCAAAAAACGAAAAACGCACAAGGTTGAAATTTTATATTTAAGCTACCCTCGCACCATGCACATCGAGGCTTTTGTATAAAATCTGCCAAAGATTAATGATGTACTTTTTTGATTTTCTCAAAATCCGCTCTAACGATTTTGAGTAACCCCACCCCTATTTCTCAAAATTGTCTTGGGCCCATTTTACTGATGTAATCTTTTGCCGTTGTTCTGGTAAAAGGTGGGAGTAACTTAGTAACTAGATCACATTGTTGTCGCCCCGGTAAACAGTAGGAGTAACTGCTCTTCTTTTAAGAGATGATTTAGAAAAAGCCTTCTTAGGGATCCCAACGCTGGTGTGTCAGTACACTCAACTTTCCTTGGATAAGAGAAAGTTGTGTGATAATGATGATGTGTGTTATTCACACATTATTATATTTCTGCCTATTTTACTAGTGTTTTTCTATTTATTATATTTATACTTCAACTTTTACCTGAGATTATTTATTTAAAAGTTAATTACATATAAAGGAAGTTCGTGCATTGTAACAATTTATTTAATTTAAAATTGATATATAGAGAGAAAATTTATTTACAAACATATCCTGTCCCTTATATAGGATAAGTAATAATTCTTCTCTAATTCTAGCAACCGGAATGTTTCCTTTGAAAAGATAATGTTAAGATACTAAGTTAAATATTTTTCTTATTTGCTGTTGGTTTCCCTTTTTTTTTTATTTCCTTTTCTAAATAATGGACATCACTTTGACATATTATGTTTATCTATATATGCGTTTCTTTCAATGAAATTATGATATTTATAATATGGATTTTCATCTCTGATTTAAAATTTAAATATTCATTTATTTTAGTTATATGAATATATATTAAAATACAAGACATACAATATTATTAAGTAAGAGAGAATGTCATTTCTGATTGTCAAACGAAATCACGTATAATCTTCTAAATTTGAAAAGAGTATATTCATACGATTCATATTTCTAATCTTTTCTCCACAATTACAATGTTGTAAGCCTTCCTAAAGTTATGTATTTATTCAGAAGATCTCTTCACAGTTTTTATTTTTCATGTATTAAAATAGAAAAAGTCGCATGGGCTAGTTCTGGAAAATTAGGTGAAGAAGGGACAGTTCGCCCCAACATCAATTCACTTTTTTCACCAATAGTGAAAAAAAAGTTAAAAATATACTACTTGACAGATAATAATAATAATAATTTAATGCCAATTGTATTAGATCTTTTTTACTTAATTTGTATTTTCTTTTAATGAAGAACTCGGAGGACTTATTTATTTATTTTATTTATTAGCTTTTCTGTTCCTGAGAAAAAAAATTTCTAAAAAAACCTAAAGCCTTTTAATTGTCTGATCTTTTTGAAAATTTGCACTAAAAAAGACAAATAACAGAAATAATATCATTATTCCTTATTAAAACGCCCCCTTCTCATACTTATTAAATATCACTATACGAACCTCTTGATAAAGAACTGCTTATTTTGTGCTAACGATTTAGATGGGAATTTCTTCCTCAGAAAAAAATTTAATGTAAGAAAATTGTCTATAATTTGATCTAATTAGTCATGCCTTGGCTTGTCGAAATCATCCTTTTTTCTTAAATCTTCTTTGGGGGCCACCGATGATGATGTTAATGATTCAATCATGAAACATCTCTTGTGAATCTTTTTCAATCCAGCATTCATGTCACCGGTTTGCATAATATGGCGGCTGAAAAAAAAAGTTGTGAATCTTTTTGTTTATTATAATTTAAATTAATTAATCAAGTCGATGTCCTTGACCATCACTATTACAACACAGAAACTTTTCCATACTAAATCTTTGATTAGAAGATCGCAAACTCCTAACTAGGACACGCCGTCGATATCAAATGGAGATGTAACTTGAGAAGCGTGATACTTTATGGTTATAAATTATACTTCTTTAGGATAGAATATAGCCTGGGAATCATTTAAGAAAATATTCAGAATAATTTAATCCTACTCGTTTCATTTTAAGTATTATTAATTCTTTCTTTGAAAATGATTGTTGTTGTTCTATATAACAAAACAACATTTAATCTTATTATATCATTATCATTAATTGAGTAAATATTTATTTTAGATATTAAAAAAATTTCCTGAACTCAGACTGGTATTTCCTTTCTCTTTATAGAATTTCTTTCTTCTCTACATTAGACGTCAGGTCGTGTGATTGCCCGAAAGTACTTAGGAACCCTGTCTATATATTTTATTATTTATTCATGCTAATGCTCATTAATGTATTTAAGATGGCTGAATAAAGTTTGCCGCAATTTAAGTGGCAAAAATCTTCCTTGGTTGCACCCTCACAAGCCAAATGGTAAAATTAAATTCTTGAATTGATAAACAAGTCAGTGAAATAAAATAAATCTTAGAAAAGTTTTCAAATTGGTTAATAATATTAAATTTTTAAAATAATAAATTAGAATATCTTACATTCCTAATTCACAGAAAACCATTAATTTTGATTAAGAAAAAAAATATGAAAGTTAACAGGCAAATAAACAACTAATTAATTTTTACATACATTAAAAATAGTTATTTTTTTCTTTTTTTTTTTTACCTATATATGAAATATATAATAAGAAAGTATCACGTTCGCAAAAATATCGATTTCGAGATTTCAAAAGAAATCACGTTTTCAGGTCCTCTGGATCTAAAAAATAGGCCTCGCAAAATGGTCTATCTGTATGAGAACAAGATTTCTCAAAACGAAAAAATGTATAATATGAAAGGCTGAAATTTTATATTTAAGATAAGTGCCCTCGTCTCGAAACTTTTGAATAAAATCAGCCAACGGGTGCTAGTTTTTAGTACTGATGTACTTTTTTAATTTTTTCTCAAAATTTGCTCTAACAATTTTAATTAAAATTCATAAAACAATTATTTATTAGATAATCTTTGAAATCTGTCAACCCTTATTCCCTCCCCCCAATTATTTGGGCCCCACTTTACCACTTTTTAGGTTTTTTTTATGATTTTCTGAAAAACTGTTCCAACGATATAGATTAAATTAGTTATACTTTGAACGGCTATCTAGAGGCTTGACACAAACAGTCTGGTGTGACAAACAGCGCATCAGCTTTTCTTACTTTAGATAAGAGAAAGTTGTGTGATGTGCGTTTAGTTATGAAAAATTATAATCCCGTTTTTTTCTAATATTTTTTTTTTTAATTCCAAGATAAATAAATACTTTTTAATTGATTGGAAATATTCGTGTCACTTTGTTCTAGTTAAAATAGTCTGACCGGGTTTCGATCCCCCGCCTTTCACTCCTCAGGCTTCATAATTCTTTTACCAATTACATTTAATAGTCCAATTGGAATAATACAACGTCCAATTTAAAAAGGCGCTTGGGAATATATTATTTTTTTTATTAATTTCTCATAGCTCATTAAGTATTCAATATGTTTGCTTAACAAAATTTTTAATAAGTATGGAGTAAATTTCAATTAGGTATTTACTATAAACTTATATTTTAATAATAATAATATCCAACTTTTTGATCTTTGATCTTCAGCTTAGCAGAATACGAAATTAAATATTTAAATGAAAATTAATATTAATAAAACATCCTTAAAGATTTTTTTGTGTTAACAGTTTATATTCATAAAAATGTTATTTATTAAGAAATACTAATTTCTTCGCACATATTTCAAATTAATACAAAACTTTATTGAATATTTCGGCCCTAACTAAAAATATTTCCAAACAAGATAGAATAGATTCCAAATACAAGACTATAGATAACCATATTTTTTGAGTTGGGATTATTGATTTGATGTTGGTGAAGTCAAAAAATTAAAAAATTAAATAAGACTTGTGCAGCCAATTTTATTTTATTTGTTGCATGACTGACGTTTCGGCCCCAATTTTGGTCATCTTCAGAGCCGGTTGGCAATAAATATTTTTTATTTTTCTTTCAATGACAGTAGAAATAATTCTTTGTGTTTGCTACAAAGGCTGAAAGAAAAAAAAATATATATATATTTATTGCCATCACAATATTTTTTTTTATTTTACTTAAATTGTTGGAAAACGTCACAAATGTACGCAAATGACATCATTCATTGATCAATTCAATTTTGGATATTTATTTCTTTATTAATGAGCTGAGCAACAACAATGAAATTATAAGTACACTAAATATGCTAATTCTACATTATTACTTATAAAATATTATAATAAGGCAAGTACATGGCAGATTGCTGCATTGAAATAAATCCGAAAGGAGACGTTTTCTACACTTATTTATTTATTCATCATCATTCACTTTTTATGTAATCATGCACCAAAGTTTTCAAAGAAATTTTGTGATACAAAACTTAGCTGTATTAAAATGAAATCACCCGTAAAAAATTAAAGAAAAAATTTCGTGAAATAAATAAATAAACTTTTACATTACAAATATAAAAATAAGAAGCGTTCTAGACAAAATAAATTAGTAAGAAACTATATTCGTACTGAAAAACTGAATTTATATTAAATTTTTTAAATAGTTTTATTTCTCTGTGGACCGGCAAAAATTTCTAACGGACCCCTACCGGTGGTCGAGAACCACTGGCCTATATTTATATTTACTTATTAATACCATTTTCAAAAAATAGTTTTGCTCAAGAAAATTATTTAATGCCTGAATAAATAAATTCAAAAAATCGTCATTGTATTCCGACTATCCACGAATTTTTTCTTCAAATTCAGATGGACCCCAATATCTAAATCCACACTATTATTTCGAAATTGTTGCGAGTCGCAAATTCAAGTACTTTGGGCCAATGCAGCTTTGCGCATTCCCAGGTGTTTTATTCTTGCTATTTACCACTCTTACAAAATTTGATTAATTAATTTTGGATTTTAGAGGCTCTTACGTTACATTCATTCGCATTTCATCTTGCTAATCTGTCATCCCGTTTCCTCTCTTTTATATTAATACAACGGAATTACACAGCCTCGCTATTGTGTGGCTAATTTTTGTGCGCATGAAAGACGCCTATTAGTATATTTTTAATTAAATATAATTTTACTATCGTTACATTATTTTAGCTTTTAAAATAATAATAAATTTGTAAATCAGGATACCTCCTATTTGTAAACGATAATAATTTTTTATTCATTCATTTCATCCTGCCAATTCTTTATTAAAAAATTTATTTAAATATTTTTTATATTTTCTTCTCTCTTCTTTCTATAGAATAAAATATTAAATTTTATCTTTCTTCTTTCTCTTTTCCTCCACCAACACTCGGAATAAATAAAACGGTCCATCCAACCAATTAAATTTTTACCTTATATGTTCTCGATATCTACACTTTCATTTCACACAAATTCCAAAAACCGGTCTCCCATTATCATATGACCATCTTATTGTGTTTGATGGGAGACATAAAAAAAAGTTCCGGCATTTTAGAAAAAAAATAAAAAAAAAAAAAATCTTATCGATATTGAATTGCAGAGTGCCCCGGATCCGGTTCTGAACGAAATAATTATAATATTTGGGACAAGGCCGGATAACTTTGGGAGCGCCATGTCTAGGTGTGGCCCCCTCCCTATTTTTTCTGTCTTCGGGGGAGTTTGCTATCTTTAATTAGCTCCGCTAGAAAAAATTCTATCTGTGATCAAAAATAATGACTCTATTTTCAAGGAATTATTTTTTGGTAATTTCTAGGCGATATTTATTTTCTAGTTTGAATTTAAAATCAGTCTCGTTTGGAACATTTGTCGGACAAGTTGACGCTTCTCCCTGCCGAGATTCTAACGTAAGCGATAATTTTTTTCTTTTTTGATGTTAGGTCTTTATTAAAATTAGAAAAATCCCCCTGTTCCATAATTAAAAATTACCTCCTGTTGATTGTCTTAAATATTCCATAAGTATATTTTTTTTTACTTTTAAAATATTTATTTTTTAAATGTTTATTATTTTCAATTAAAATAAATAAAAATCTCCCTCCCTATGGCCGAAAGGAAAAGGATATTGATATTATCAATATTGATAACCTTAAAAGCCAAGGGCTGGGGGTTCGGATCTCAATCAGTCCGATGAAAATTTATTTAAAGCAATTGGATACCAATTGGTATACATTAATATGCCTGGATAATTTGTACCGTAATTAATATAAATGTGAATCGTTTCAAGTCTATGTGGCCTCAGATGCGAAAAAGACTAAAAAAAAAAAATATTTAAATTGCGAATTTCTTCAACAAGTTTTGTAATGTTTTCTTTTTTTTTTTAATAGCCAAATCTTTTCAGAAAATATTTCTTTTATTAAAATAATAAACCATTAGCCTGTCCATTCCAATTAAGATTTAATCTAATTTAAATAAATATGCATAGATAATCATAATCTTTTTTATTCTTGGGCATCGAATACTATAGAGATATTTAATCCAATAAATATGAATATTATTACGATTATTCCCTTCATTCCGTCCATATTGAATTAAATTAATTAGTAGCTAATATAATATAAATAAGCCTAAATATCTTTTGATTATAAGTTTTTTTTAGGATACCAAAAATTAAAAAAAAAAAAAAAAATCTAAGATAGGAAAATTCAGAGAATTGAATTCCCGTTTCAATTAAGAAAATTCTAAGTTCTGAGTTCCTTGAATTACACAACAATAGTTTTTACGCGAATACTAATTACGCCTAAAAAACTTCTAATCAAAAGAGATTTAGGCTTACTTAAATTTTTAGGAACATATTTATCGTGGACGGGAAGCAAACTGATTAGATTAGATCATGAAATATGAACATCACCTCTTCTCCAACAGACAAGGTCTATCTTAAATACATTTCATATTAGATTTTTTATATTAATAAGTAATATTTGAAAGCTGGAATTTTATTATTTGAAAATGAAAGGAATATTTTCTGAGCATTCTGAGCTTAAAAGATAATTTTTGATATAAGGGTGATTTTTAACCCCAGACTGACCTGAAGAAGGAACATTCTGTTGCCGAAACACCCAAAAATAAAATAACTTTCTGCCTCTGATGCACTTTATTTTTTAATTTTAAATTGTTTAATCTTTATAAAAGTTTTGCACACTAAATTCCTAATTTTACAAACCAAATTAATCTTTTTATAAAACAAATCTCCTTAATTTACACGAATTGCATATGCACACATCACCTTAAATCATGCACTTCCAAGTGAATTTGACTTGATTTTCAAACGTATTAACTTGGAATGCTAATTTGTAAAATCTCACATGATTAAGGGAGAAAATGTTTTTCTTAAAAATTATCAAATTTTTCTATGAAGTATATGTTTGACTAAATCTTTTTTTTTTTTTTTTTTTTTTTGTTTAATTTCAAACTGAAAGATAGAAGATAATTTTATTTCCTATTCATGTTCTCCATTATTCCAACATTAATTTGAATATAATATATATAATTTTTTTATTTAATATTCATATAAATTATCTTATATGTAATCATATTTTAATAATATTTTTTAAGCTTAACTGTTTTCTGACTGACCGGATGAATTAAGAATGGTCTTAATAATTTTGAGATTTCCGGCCCAAGAGGCATGTTTGGTTTTGGACAGATGATTAGTTCTAATATATAGTTGGATTTATTTTTTGCCTGACCCGAGGGCTTTAAGGGGAGAGGGAAGGAAATTTAGTAATAAGTACAAATCGTGATTTTTTTTATAAGAAGATGGCAACACTCACTCATTCAAATTAATTAAGTAGAAAAAATTACAAAGAATCAAAACCAGATTGGAGTTTTATATAGACCAAGGAGGGAGAGAAGAAAGGGAGTGAATGATGATTCATCAAAACACGGCCCTATTGTTCTAACTCTCATCACTTTCATCAATTCAAGTACTGATCAGCATCGATAAATAAAAACAAAGAACTCTATACTATAGCAGTTCTGCGAAATTTTTTTTTTTTTAAATTTTCTGAGCCAGTGAATACGATATATAGCTACATATATAATCACGTTTTTGATTTTACAGCGTGACCCAGCTACGATAAACCATGCGGACAAGCAAGAGCCTTCGCCCCCCTCCAATGTTGCCACTTGACCCGAACACTTGGACAAAAAATATCATTCATATATCATACATATCGCATTTAAAATCTTTATAAAAATTATTACAGAACTTTTATAAATAATTCGACTCGAAAATGAAAACTAAGTTTTAAAATTTTTAGATTAGAGTAAAATTAGTGGGCATCTTGCGAGAAAATCTCGAAATTCAAAACAGAACGTTTCAAAATAAAATTTAAGCTCTCATATTATGTGATTTATATAAATTTGGTTCTATTAATACATTCATTTTATTATAATAGAGGACAAGGCTGGATCAGCAAAAGGCAGCTCGAAAAAATTTCAAATTTGAGATGTTTCGGTCGAGGTTTATTCGGTCATCTTCACTTCAAGTGCCCAAAGTTGATTAGCATCCATCTCGCCTCACGTATCACATGTCTGTGATTCGCTTCTCGTCCTGAGCGACAACAATTTATTTATATTATATAGGCTACCAATTAATATAAATAAATCAGGACGGAATATAAATGACCACAAAAGCCGAAAAAAGTAGAAAATATTTAATAAAAAAAAAAAAAAAATTGTCATGCAAGAATAATGGCATTCTTTTAGAATAGAGCTGTTAGCAGACACTAAAATTGCTAAAAAGAGTCTTTACTTTCTCTAATTAACTTTTCTCTCTTACTATTACGTTTACATGCTACTCACTGACATGTTTTTGCACATAGTCAGTCCCCCCTCCATAAATTATCTTTAAACAACTATCAAAAGCTAAAATTTTCGCTTTCACTTTTTATAATTTTTCAATTTAATCGTTCTAGTATTTAATTAATATTTTCAAAAAAGAATATTTATTTCTCTAAAGAGAAAATATTTATTTTTTACTTAAAAAAATAATCTCTTTTTTTTTTTTTTTTTTTTTTTTTTTTTTTTTTTTTTTTTTTATTTTTTTTTTTTAAAAATAATTTTTTTTTTTTTTAAATAAAAATTTTTTTTTTTTTATTTAAAAAATTATTTTTTTTTTTTTTTTTTTTTTTTTTTTTTTTTTTTTTTTTTCTTTGAATATTAAGTTATAAAAATAAATAAAATATTACTCTCTCTATAAATATAAGAAATGCTTTAACATTCCTCATACGATGTTTTTATTTCTACTAAATTTGTCATATATATAAATATATACATGGTTCAGTAAATTAAATTTCTAGCACACGAAATTTATTATATACTGGATATTTGATTACTCAAGGTAATTTATCAATCAGCTTGGCCAAATCATGATCCCAAAAAAAAACAAGTACATAAAGTATTCTTTCACAACGAACAATTCTTACCTCATATATATAAATAAATAAAAATATCCGACTAGAAATATGAATTTGAGATAGTTTATTTGGGATATAAAAGATGAATTTTATAAACATTTTGATGATAGCAAAAAATCATTTGGATTAGTCATAAAAGTATTTTTCAACTCGATACAACTATTTTGAAAGAGAAAAAAAAAAAAAAAAAAGTATAGATAGGCCCATCTATAATAATAATAATAAACCTACGGAGTTTGGATTTATTCATAAAGTGACGCAATGGACATCAATCCTTTCAGAAAGAACAATGCATTTAATATTTTAATAAGCTGTCAATGGGCAGTTTTGCCGGCTATTAATTTGCTAAAATAAAAGATAAACATCTTAGAGACAATTAAATTTATTGAGATATACCTGTATGAAACAAAATACTTGAGGGGGAGGGTGTTGTTTGAATATAAAATTTCCCTCTCCTTTTTTCTTTTTTATTTACAAGAAAGTTTTCTTCTTACTTATTTAACGATTTACTTTTATTATATTTATTTCGTGTCACTCGGCAATTAGGAATTGACATTTTTTTTTCATTTCATTTGGAATGAAAGAAGCAAATGACATTTAAGTATTTTTTATTAATGAAAAATTCTATAATATAAAATATAGATACTTGTTAATGGAATTCTGATTAGAATCAGATCTTGAAGTCATTTGGAAACAAAAATTATTTTCCTTTTTTTTTTCAGATTTATTGATGATAATTCCATTGACAAGTTATTGCTCTAAAATAGTTTAAATAATCTCTTGTCTTTTTTGAAAAAATTTTGAAAAATTCTTTTTTTCTATACCTGATCTTCATTTGGGGATTTCGGAAAATAATTGTTCCCGCTCTACCTACCAATGACTTCTTTCTGCCACCAAAATAAAATATCGAAATGACACATTTAATTAATATAATATGATTAGGAGTAACAACCTATAGGTCTAGTATATTAATTAAGGGAACAGAAATCAATAAACTTAAGTTCAGAGACACATTTGTTGAAAAGGATATTGTCAGCAGGACCCATGTTCCTATTTAATGAAAATTTCCGATAAATAATTTTATTTATTTGCCGAAAAATTCACTTTTGTTTTCCCTTCATTTCTTGTTAAATTTAATATCAAAATATCAAAACTAAAAAAATATGAAAAAAAAATTATTCAATCAGTCAATTAGCGCCATAAGGGAAAGAAAATAACCATCAGGATCGATGCTGTGATTAAACTCACAGGATTTAAGATGAAAAGGAGCTAATCATTATCTTTAACTGAGATTGTCTATAATTTAAGATACCATGACTTTGAGGAATTTGTACACGTTTGAATGCTAGAAGATAAACAATCCAAATAACCATCTCATTAATGGTTTTTTATTCCACAGCTCTTCGAACGCGTATGCGCAGATGTTAAATCTCCCTAGATTTTGTGATAAATTTATTTACGACTTGTTTGAGGCACAAGTCCTCGGTGGCCAGATCCAATTAAACACAAATAAAAATTTACAAATTATATAACATAAAACAATAAACAATACAAATACAAAAAAAAAAAAATAGAAATAGAAAAACATATGCTCATTAACAAATAAAATGTTCAGAGATTTCCATCGAAATAAAAAAAATAAAAACAATTAAAAATTGCGCGCAAAGACAAGTGACCAGGAAAGCACTGGAGAGGATATTTAGATTTATATAATATTTCAGTTAAGAAGAAAAATTATCATTGATATTGTTGGAAAAACTTGTTTTTATAGCATTTGAGCATTTGATTTGTTTTCCAATAAAAATAAATGCCATCAATACAGATTTTTTTTTTAATTAAATATATCAGTTTCTTTTTTAATTTTTTTCTTTAGTTGATAAATTATAAAAAAATGCCTATTAAACTGTGGAAATATTTCATCTTAATATGTTTTCTGGTTGACTTGATTTTGACCTTAAAAAACGACCACACGCACACATACGTTGTGAATATGAAGGAAGGGGGGGGGGGGACAGATATTCGAAATAATTGATAGCCTTTGGGTGTGCAATCACACACTCACTGATAAATGGCCGCCAGCATTTTATTCTGCGTTGATAAACACTAGCTTAGTTCACTAGGCTAGTGTTTATCGCCTTGCCTAACATGCTTTTAAT
>JAAAKE020161036.1:0-10812 GCA_010014785.2 Anisolabis maritima
AGTTAGTTTCGAAAAAACGTAATTAAGTCCTCTGGCGGGAAAAAACGAAATGACTTTCCGAACAACCCAATAGAATTGAATTATTGCATAATTATTGCATTAGCCACAGCAGATTTTTAAGTGTGAAGATGAAATGTGATACAATGAAATTTTTCCAATTTAAATTTTTGTCGGAAACAAAAGTTTTCCAATTCTCGCAATTTGAAAATTTACTGAAAAGAAGTTTTTTTGATTTAGGAAAAGATATTTGTGTGTTATTTGAAATTAATTATTTGCTTTATCTAAATATAGATAAAATCACTTTCGTAAAAACAAATCCTGAGAGTTGATTTGATTTCGATGTAAGATCTATTTCAGTGGCCTGTTGTATGGTCTTGATAAATAAATCGAGTGGACTAATCAAGCGGACTTTAATGGAATTTGTTTTGTGGCTCATTTATGTTAATCTATCGGGTAAAATTTTTCCAACTGACAAATTTTTTTTCATTCATTACACCGTAGACAAGAGTGAAGCTAAAGGCGGTCTCAGACTGATTCTAAAAGGAGAAAATCGTCAAAATTGTGAAATAATATTAAAATTAATTCTCCAATATGAATTTGTTAGCTTTCTAGACAGAAATGTTTTAAATTAATCTTCAAAAAAATGTTTTGATTAGTTATTATTGAGGTAAAAAAAAGTATTTGCAATTAAAGATAAGAGTTATTTTAATCTGATTCCATTTGCTTAATGATTTTCAGATTATTTAATCATTGCAATATCCATTATGGGCATGAATGTTGCTAGTTTCTCTAAGTTTGTGGAGTTAGCTTTAATCAGAAATACTTAAGAGAAAGTACTTTGTTAACACAATGGTTTAGAAGGATTGCTTCTCTCGTTCCCTCTCTCCAGTTCTAAATAAATACAGTATATTTGGAATAGTAACTAATTTTCACTTTTATTCAACAACAATTGTTAATTTTCATTTAACTATACAAAACAAAAATTTCTTGTGGTTTATTAAAGAAACACTCAAATAAACTGTTTGATTATTTCTGTCCTTGCATCTCTCTTTTTGACTTCTGTTCAAAACTTAGCAATATTCAGACAAAACCTTTAGACTTTGAAGCATAAAATTCGAAGCTTCAAACTTTCCAATCTCCTGTTTGTTAATTACACTGAATGATAATTTTGTAAATTTAAAGTCAAAATGGATTTTGAAATGAACAAATTTTGATATGGGTAACTTAATTATTATAATAATTTCTCGGAAAAGGTCTTATATGAAAGTAATGGTCTTTATTGACATTATTAGCTTTCAGAATTTTAAGTTGTAAAGTTGGATAAAATATATTAAATATTAGATTATTAGAAAATAATTAAAATAATTTGAAGCTGTTTTCAATAATTAAATTAAGGAATGTTGATTCCCACTTAATCGTTCAAAGTAATTGGATATTAAAGAGGTTAAATAAATACAAATGGGATAATGGGTCATTTCATCTTAGGAAACACCTCATCGATTCTTGTCTTTTACTCGATGAGCTTGGAGGCACATACCATTGGGTGCATAAATTCGTTCTTTCTTGCTTTCTGATAGGAATGCAACCAAATTGACCAAGGCATAAATGGATTTTACATTAATTGCTGCCAGAGCTCCTCTAAAGCGGACTGTGCATGCCTGATTTTTAAATCTCCCTAAAAATTAACAAGTGAACAATAGAGGTCAGCTCTAAAGTAGTTCTGGAGCAATTAATCGAAATTAGTGAGTTGGTCATTTGGATTGCCTGACTTCCAACTACAAAAAAACGATATTTCCGTAGAAAACTCGACATCGATTTTTTTTTTTTATTCTAATACTTTTTCATTATTTATAATATATATAGTAAGAGAAAATTGGTTTTTTTTTTTTTTTTTAGAGAACAAACCAATTAAGAATTTCATCAAATATTAAATGACAATTATATCACTTAAGTAAGATTAGAAATTATTAGCTTTAGCTACAACCTTATGGATAAGTCCAGAATGTTAATTTTTTATTTTCAGATAACGAAAATAGCCAAGTTTTTATATATGTTCCTCTTGAATAAAAACCAGCACCCAGAAAACATTAATTTTGCCAAATAAATGAAAATGTAAAGATCTTTTTCAAAAAAATTAAATTTCTTTAATTTCAAAAAGACATAATTGTTACTTTTGAACCAGGCAAGTGAAAAACTGAAAGTCTTACACAATAAAAAAATATAGCACATTTACGTTGAGAATTTAAGAAAAGTAGAAAAATGCATTTTTTTTTTAGTTAGGTCGGTTTTCTTCTAAGGCAGGGATATACTCTTAGATATTATATATGAGATAAATAAAAAAAAAATTAGATATTTTTATTTTGACTTTATCATTTGATACATACTTAAATATCAGAATATCACTCACTACCTGACATTATTCTTGTGTATCACAAATATATACAAGATTATTTTACAACAAACTAATGATAATAATTACTCAAGCTCAGCTATAATACAAATTATAATAATTAATTTAAATTCTGTCATCAAAGTTTGAGAGCGTATCAAAGTTTGTTAGGGGCGAACAGAATGGTTGGATTTCAACACCTATAGCCACCACACCACTACAACCACCATCTTCTCAGTTTAAGTCATGTCATCCTGAAGTTGACATTACTGGTAGAACTAACTAGAATAATAATATGAGTAGCGACAACCTTCTAGGTCGAGTAAACAAAAAAATTCTGTTGTTTTTCAACGGAAAAAAATTCTTGAGAACATGAAAGAAAAAACAATTAATAATTAAAAGAAAAAAAGTCGGTGACATGATGAACGTTATAGGAAAAAATCAATTTGTCTCTATATA
Organism: Anisolabis maritima; assembly: GCA_010014785.2. NCBI lineage: Eukaryota > Metazoa > Arthropoda > Insecta > Dermaptera > Anisolabididae > Anisolabis > Anisolabis maritima. Next base: position 2,849 of record JAAAKE020161036.1, read on the forward strand.
TAAAGTATAAAAAAATCATATTATATAAATAAATTTCCCATCAGAAGTTTCTATAAGCTTTCTTCATGTGATTAAGGCTCTAGCAGTGATCTTTTTGGTTTTTTTCGATTTTCTCTTAAACTGCTATAATAATTGATTGAATTGTCTGTATATATAATAAATTAGATAATCTTTAATCATTTTCCACCTCATTGTAAGGCCCTCAATTTTGGATTTTAAGTGCCCTTAGATAGGAAGAACTGTTGTCATGGTAACAATATATAAATATTTTTAATTCCTACATTTATTATTTATGTATTATTATTTATTATTGTAATTTTTTTTTTAATGTTTAAAATATGTACAATTTTTTTTTGGTATGGCTTTTGGCTCATCACCAAATAAATGAAAAAAATCCTATATTTATTAATTAATTGGCAATATAATTAATTTAAATTATTTTTTTTTATAAATTTAATAATTGATTGATACACACAAACGAAAAATCTCTAAAAATAAAGGCTAAATAAAATTGTGGATCGGCTACCAAAGATGCCCGACGTAAAAAAAAAAATATTGTGACACCTAACACATTTTTCATTACCTTAGTTAAGAGGAAGTTGTGTGATGTGCGGTCGTCACACCAGATTTTTTATGTTATTCTGAATACTAAAATGTTAAGTAAAACAAATAAATTGTTTTTATGATGATAAAAGAAAAAAAAAGAAGGTCCGGTTATTTCATAAAAATTGTATGGAGATAATCTGTTTCGGGTCGTCTATTAATTAAATGCTAAATTAAATATTATGTGATAATTTAGGTAACCTGAAAGAATAGAAAAAAAAATCGGCTGAAATAATCGGAATGAATGGTTGTTTGTAAGTCAGCGCAGTGCATCGAGCGCCAATTAGCCTCGGCAGCGCCATTAATTAGCGCAAAAAGTCTCGAGAGCGATTAATGGCTGAATTAAAAGGCAAGCTGATGCAAAACTTTCTATATACATTTTCCCTCCCGCTAATTTGCTTCATTTATTTAACCTATCAATCACCCCAAAAAGGGGTCACAAGCGCAGTCCATGAATTAACTAATATGATGACTTTATAGTAATCTCTCTCAGGGAAAATTCGTCAATTTATTAAATGGTTAAATAAGCCTAATATAATTTTAAGAATATTAGATCATATTAGAAGCTATAAAAAATGTAATGTAATGCCCTCTCTAGCTTTCTAAGGGGTTTTTTAACGAGTTAATGGTAGAGAAGTAAGTAACCATCAATGAGTATATATTAAAAAATTAATATCTTTAATAAATTTATATTTTGCTAGAACAATTCAATGTAAAAGGGGCGTATTCAAAGAAAGGGTCGGGGAGGTTGGACTACCCCAAAATCAGAAAAATTGAAAAAATCAATAAAAACAAAAAAACAAATTACAAAAAATAATCAATTCAAATGGCCTGCCCAGGTGCAGAGGTAAAGGTCCCGTCCTGAGCTTTATTAAAATTTATTTTTATTATATTGACAATCAATTAATATAAATAAATAAGGATGGAGTCTAAGTGACCTCAGAATCAGAAAAAGACTTAAAAAATAATTTTGAAACAAAAAGAAGAAACCTCCCTTTATCATATTAGTCAAATTATTTTTCTTAAAAAATTTTACTATCGATGGAGTCTAAAAAAATGGCTTAAGATTTCGAAAAATATTTAATAAAATCAAATATAATTTCTAATAAGAACATTTTATAATAAAAAATGCCAACAAAAAAAATCAGTCAGGATTTCAATGGAAATACATATATTGAGATCCTCTGAGTCTAAAAAAATGGGTCTTGTCAAATGATCTGTCTGTCTGTCTGTGAATAAGATTTATCAAAAACGAAAAAATTCAAGGCTTAAATTTTTTATATTTTAAGCTAGATACTCATGTCGCCTCGTAGCTTTTCAATAAAATCGGGCAAAGGTACTTTTTCTAATGTACTTTTTTTATTTTTTAAAAATTCGATCTAACGATTTTGAATAAAATTCAGACAAGAATTATTTTTTAGATGATTTTTAAAATGTATTAATATTTATCAACCGTGTATATATATATATATATATATATATATATATATATATACATACTGTCCTAATGACGGCCACGATTTGTCCCTTAAAACAATTAGAGAAATGAAATAATTTCTATTTAATTTTTCTCTGCTCTGCAGATGCCCGGTTACTATAAAATATTCTCGGAGTTTAATTAGAAACGAAAATTAATTCAAGATATCGAAATGCCTTATCCTTCGCTTGTTTCTGTTGGTAATTTATAATTATAGCGTAAAAGAAATAAAAATATTATGATTATTAAACAGAAATGCACGCAGAATTTCAATAATAGAATCAAATGCTTTTTTAATTAACTTTTTTTATTAATATATTTTTTCTATCAAGCGAGATTGGAATGCCAATATCACTTTTTAAATACGATAATTTTTATAATTTATTTTCCTATAAGAGAGAGAGAGTGGAATAAAATTGAAAATCACTTAAATAAATTGATACCGAATGGTGTGTACCCCCCAATCCTCCCACCCGGATAACTTCCCCCACCCCTATCTATACTTTGCCCTTTACCAAATCTGTCCCTCATGCTTCACAAATGGAGTTTTAATCCCCTAGTTAATTAAATAATCACAATGTGGTTAAACCGATTTGGAGAACACCAAAATCCATCCGTCCCCAAGTCACGTGACTAATTCGTTTTGGTCTGCCATGCCACATCAATTATATCAATATATTAATTAATTGAAATTGTATTTGTCTAATAATAGTCATATTGACAATTTATAAAATAGTATAGAGAATATAACTAATAAATATTTATTTTTATCATTTTTACCAGATATCAAATTTTATTGTTGGATTAATATATGTAGTTTCCAAAATTAATCAAAAACTAAATGAATTATAAGAGAAAAGATATTTAAGTTTATTTCATAAAAATCATATTCAAAAACAGGGTAAATCAGGTTGACTAAATGCTTATATTTACCATGAATTGGGTTTGAAACCCAGAGCTACCAAATAATAATAATAATAATTAAAATACCTGCTACAAACAATTCAAAGTACTATATATTTCATATAGTCTATTAATTGAAAAATTATAAAGAACTCACCAATTTATAGGAGAGAATTAGAAAATGAAGTCCGAAAAAAAAATTGAGAGAAAAAACAGGTTCTCACCTGAAACAAAAGAAAAAATATCTTTAGATCTTTAGAATTAATGCGGGGTCGGATTAAGAAATTAAGAAAATAATAATACAACTTTACAAAAAATACTATGAAGAATCACATCAACTGAGGTTTGATATAATAGTAAAAATATGTCCACGCAAATCAAAATCGGTGATAAAAAGGCGAACATCACATCATATTGATCGCTTTGTAATGAGCCTATAAATAAATTTTATCGCATTTAAATAAGAATAATTTAAGCTATAATAAATTATTAATATTGTGCAAAAAAACGTAAACAAGTTAATGTAACCTAATTATTAATAATAAATGTAGTTTACACTCGAGTAAGTTTCTAAAAAGAAAGTTTACATAAATATGTAATTTTTACACCCTAACTTTTGTCCATTTCTTCCTTCCTTCCTCTAAGGTTCCTCTTTCTCTGGCCCCAAGTCATTTATAATTTATTTTTATGTACAAGAAGCGAGTAAAGTTGTATTATCATTTTTTTTAAAAAGAAGGCTTGAATAGAGACTTCATTAATATTAAAGATGTTTTTTTTATTATGACGTAAATTTTTTATTTATTTAAATAATCAATGTTTTTTTTTTTCAATTAATTATAAACAACCCAGAAAAGAAGAACGAAAAGTCAAATAATATTAGGGTAATTTATGGAATGATAGCTTTGTTATTTTTTAAATAATTATTTTTTGTTAAAAGTTGTGTTACGATAATACAGGGGAGTTAAACGAAGGATATGAATATCCCAGAAAAATTTTAAATATCTTATAACTTATTTAAAAATAAGTTATAAGATATTTTTCTGGGTTTTTATTCTTTTTTGTATTTTCAGAATTTGAGGCCAAAAAAAGATTTAAACAATTTAATTAGGTTACACATTTATCCACGAATATTTATTTATACTAAATGGTATCCAATTATTTCAAATAAATTTTCATTGTAATGCCAGGAATTCAAAAACTCTGGCTTAAATAAGAGAGGAATCGAGATTTTGTAAAATCGAGATTAAAGAATTGAGTTCTCCAAAGTCCCTTTATGGGATTCTTAATTGGTGAATGTGTAACTACGCGTTGAAGTCAAAACGGTGAATTAACAAATTAACAAAATGAATTTTTATAGCTAGCTTATATAAAAGTTTATAATTTATTCCAATATTCATTGAAAATTTTAAAAATAGCCCAAAAAATCCTCCAGCACTTTTGCGTCAATTTATTAATATGGTCATATAAATTTACTATTCTATACTATACTATTTGAAGATTTCATTAATAAATATTCAATATTAACTCAAATATTTATTGTTTAATATAAACTGTCAAGAAAATGTAGAGGTAGTACTAGTAAAGATATGTCTCCGCTTTGAGGTGAAAGTGAAGGTTAAAACCGTGTGCTTGTTGGTGAAGATCCCGAATTCCCGGTGGCTTGATAGGGGATGAAGTGGGATGGTATTTGGGCATATAGAAGCAAAGGCAAAGCCTAGGAGGATAGGGGGATAGTGCATATGTCAGAGCCGGAACAGAGCTTCAATTTCGGGCCTCATTTCCTCCGAGTTGGCTCTCTCTCTCTCTTCTTTTGTCATCGCCGCCCCATCTTTGCAAAACGAGCCTGCTTTTCTTCTTCCTTTCTTATTTTTATTTTTTTCTGAATATGGACAAGTTTAATAAACCATAATGATGGTGTGATAAACAAAAAATATGGATGCCAATTGAAAATATATCAAAAAAAGATCTGCTAAAAATCGATTATTATCCTTAGAGTCATGGAATCACATCTGCCGGATCCAACATTAATTTACTTTCTATAAAAAGAGTAAAATCAATATCGTTTTTGGAATTTAATTTATAGCTAATGAACAATCAGAATTTGCAAGTGTTTTAAGAGGAAAATGTTAGTTACAAGGCCTGATTAAAAAAAAAAAAGTTAAATGAAAATTAATTTTAGTTGGAGTCTGAAATTTCAAAAAGGATGCGTCTAAAATTTCCTCTTCTTTTTAAAATTTTTAAAATATTAATTAAGAGGGAAGATCTTAAGAAATTATTCTTTTGATTAACTACAATGTGCTCTCACATATTACAAATTATTTGATACATGTGAATGAAGTAGGGAGAGATCAATTTATAAATGTTAAAGAGAAGTTACTCATTTTGATAAAAATTTATATAAACAACTTCCAAGCTCACTGCATTTTTAAATAAGAGAAGGGCCTTAGCCCGCATAAAATGAAATACTGTGTTCTAAGATCTATATTTTAATAATAAGAATTTATCTTTTTACGCTTTCGACGTGTCATTTTATATTGGTTCGATATTAATTTATGTACTATAAAATTTTTTTATAATTATAAATGTCAGAAGGTCTCCATTGTCTAATAGAAAAGAGCTATAAAATGGGTTTATCTAGAAAAGCTGACGTCAGATGGTGTCATTTTCTCAAATCTAACATCTGTTTTTGAATAGCGGTTTGGTTTAAAAAAAAAATAATTAATTAATTTAATGAAGTAAAAAAAAGGAATATAAAATTTATGAAGACATATAGAAAAACGAAATTGCATTTAATAAATGTTCTTCTTTCTCTGGGAATAGTCTTACCCCGAATATATATGACTTCCATAAAAGTCAAGATATTTAATTTCATGAAGTGGAGAGTAGATAAAAATTGGCAAGGTAATTTAATTAGGTTAGAAGGGTTTTATTGACTTCTTGGAGCCTGAATTTGTTGTCGAGTGCTGCTATTATGGAAATACTCTCGCATCTTTAAGTTTTGCCTGTCAGATTTTAGCTCAATAAACTAAAATGCAAATTTATAGATATATCATTTTTAACCAAATTTATGCATATTAATATTTTTATTGTTTCACAGGATAAATTTATGGATCATAGGTTCTGTTCCAACTAAACCAAAAATTTGTCTAGATCAATTAATATGTATAATATGTATAATAATAATAAATCAATATAAAAAAGTTTTTAAAAATCAATTACAGAAAAATTAGATTATAATAAAGGTGTTACGTAACCATCAATAAAATGTTAATTGTTGCTAACTCAATTGACTAATGAATAACGATTTTTAAAAAATGCAATTTAATTTAATAATTGATAATATATGATTTGAAAAGAAAAATTTTAAATAAAAAAATTTTAGCTAATCTCTTAAATTTATCTATATATGTGAAGATTGATAGAAAGAAGTGTAAGAATCAACGGCAACCGACTTATAATCAAATAGAGAAAATTCCATGAGCCACCACCTCCTTTAGGCCAATTCAGTTTTTATATTTTGAAGCCTATCAAATTTTCCAAAAACAAACCTAGCCGCCCTTCCCAGAACCATATCAATTCTCTAACAGCTGCAAATTTGTGTCCCACACCACTGAACAATACTCTAAATTAGGCCTCACATAAGTTAAATAAACTTTGGACATGACTTCCTTAGAAAGATCAAAAATAATTTATATATATATATAATATTTAAACTCTCTAATTCAAAAGCGGATCTAAATGTAGCTTCCTTAGTGAATAGACAAGGTTTTAGAAATCTTGAAACCATTCTCATTCACAAACCGTAACTATAGAGTTAATTGTACTTCGGAACCTACTCTGAGGAAATTTACATTTATGAACTTTAAGAAAATGCATCTACAAAATGGGTTTCGTTATGCATTTAGAGATATCATCAAATGCGATAAAAAATAAAATGGTTCGAATATTTGTCGAAACGTAGCCCAATTAAATCTAAATGTTCAGCCTTATTTATTTTATTTCTAAATTAAATATAAATATAATAATAATAATAATAATAATAATAATAATAATAATATAATAATAATATCTTTAAAATAATTTAGCAATGAGAATATGACAACGATAGTAAGTTATTTATTTCTTCCCCTTCTGATTACAGAGCTTGATTCACACTGACGATGAAGAATACGTGAAGGCTTCTTTCTTTGAAATGATTTGTCTTGGATCTAAGACCGAGTCATCTATAGTCAAAGAAGTCTCCGTATCAATGCATACATGCCCTCAGGTGTGAGTTGATCAAACGTTTTAGAACGTTTTAGAAGATGAATGCAAAGAAACGTGATTCTTTAGGTTGAATAATAACTTTTGAATCAGAAGTTTGATTATTTAAAAAAAATGATTGATCTGATTGGTTAGATCAAAAATTTGTTCGGCTAAAGTGATAATAAATTTTTTTAAGTTTGGTACACGGGTCTGAGTTTTTAATCGCTTGTGAATATCTTTTACCCCCTGATTTATTACTTTCTCTTACGTTTATTATATACTTCTTACTCTTATATAAAGTGAGAAAATATTGTGATTGCAAAAAAAATCGATGACGAGATTTCAAGGATAATATATGTTTTGAGGCCTTCTGATTCTAAAACAAATGGTTCTCGCAAAATCTGTTTCTCTCTCTCTCTCTGTATGTGTGTGTGTGTGTGTGTTTGAACAATATTTCTCAAAAACCAAAAAACTGAAATTTTATATTTAAGCTCTCCTCGTTAGCTCCTCAAAACTTTTGAATAAAATCGGCCAATGGATACTAGTTAGTTTTTTTCAATTTTCTCAAAATTCACAATAACGATTTTGATTAAAATTCATAAAACAATTATTTATTAAATGATCTTTGAAATTTATTAACCTCTAAATTATTAATTTTATTAAACATAATTAATATGAAGGTTTAAATTATTGAAACCTCTGTATTTTTCCTATATAAATCTAAATAAATAAAAAT
>JAAAKE020161047.1:0-10008 GCA_010014785.2 Anisolabis maritima
TTTTTAATCTAAATATATTAGACATTTTTTTGGTTGGATGATGGTCTCGGTATAGCATAGTCCTTGGTCCAAGTACTGACTCTTTGAGGGCGGGATATTTATTAATAATAATCGTTATTAATAATCTGACTGAAAAAAAGTATATTGTAAAAATATATTGTTTTTTAGTAACTATATGCTAAGGGTCGTAAAAACTAATACAGAATTAAATAGAGGTGAACTGAACTGAGTACAATTTTCAATTTGTTCCATGTCCATTTTATGTCGTGGGGCTTCTCGCAGTTCCGGTATTGTAAATCCGCCCCTAAACAGACAAAGAGAGGGTTTTTAAGAAGATCGGAGATATTAATAGAAAGAAAATAATCTTTGGAAGGATAATACGTCAAAGATCGTTACACCTATTGCGCATGCGCAAACCTCCCAAAGTTCCATAGTTTTTCTTCTTCATTCAGCCTTGGGTGTATTTAAAAAAAAATTAACCGATTAATTGGTAAGCCCGTTTTTTTTAGCCGGTTAAAAAAAATTAACTGGCTTTATAATACAATTTCAAAGACCGGATTGAACATAAAAAGAATTTGAATATTTCTCCTAAGATATATTATTTTTTAAAAAAATAAGTAAACATTAAGGAAGATGGAGAGCACAGCCAAAACAGAGTGCACCAGGTTTAATAAAATTCCCAGAGATAAGACGTTTGGGCTTAAGTTTATTGAAACCTGCTTTAGCTGTTCTCTCCATCTTCCTTCTCAAAAGTTTACATCACAGTCACATCTAAAAGCAACATTAACAGGTTAATTTAGTTGAGTGGTTAAAAAAAAAAAAGATCTAAAATCTAAGTTAATTGGATATTTTCTGACGGAACTAAAATTTTTTAGTTGATCTTTGATTTGAATATTTTCCGATTGGTTAAAAATATATTTTTTTGATCAGTCAGAAAAAAATGTTTGAAAATATTTTTATTTAATAGGTAAGAAATAAAACCAAATCGAATTTTAAAAATTTTTCAACTAATGCTTTGCATTCTAGAGAGATGTTTCGGCTGCGACTGCAAGTCTTCCTCAGCTAAAAACAAATTAATTGCATATATCAATGCTAATTAATCGTCTGACATAAATTTAATACTAGCAGCATTGCAATTCAGCTCTGTCCCTTAGTGCAGAGGTAGAGGTTTCGCTTCACTTACCAAAGGTCAGTGGTTCGCTTTCCGTCCTGAGCGACAAAATTTATTTATATTATATTATACCAAATAATTTAAATAAATAAGGACGGAGTCTAAATGCCGAAAAAGCATTGCAACCCACCCTTTTGTACATCTGCAAAATTATACATATTTAATTCTTTGAAAAACATTTATTTAGAAAAATCTTTATCTAGCAAAATCTTTTTATGATAAAAAATTTGGTTCGTTAAATGCATTTAATTTCAAATTTATATTTAGATTTAAAAAAAAGCCATAAAGTTTCATGTAAGTGAGGTGACATTCTTAAAGGGCGGATTGGAGTTCGAAGATGTATTGTATTTTAATTTCCAGCACTATTATATATAATAATAGGGGGAAATTATGATGATCATGAAAAATTTTACCCCTCAATTTTTAAAAATATCTTTAAAAAAATTTTAATGTCCTTATGTGTATAATTAGTTTTTATTTTGGCTTATATCTCTGATACCACTCATCTGAAAAGGATGGAACTTAACAACTTTATAGCCCTAGAAGATATTAAAATTTGAAGCGAATCAGTCAGCAGGAGACGATAAAAAAGCCCGCCTATTATTTATCGCGATGTGCTCAGCATCCGCTGTATCAAATCTTTTCAAACTTAGTGATAATAATTGAAATTCTGAAATTTTATTTTATCTCTTTGACTTTTGACTTTTTTTTTCTTAATTCAGTTATTTATCCAAAAACACTTCACCTAAAAATAACAATAAAAATCAACATAATATTCGGGAAAGTGTTGTAACTTCGTTGCCTATTTTATTTTAAGATTTTATCATTAGAATCTGCTAGATAAATATTTTCCAACGAATTAAATATAATTTTGCAGATGTACAAAAGCCGCTAGTACTAAATTTATTAATTAATTAGCATTGTAAGTTAATCCCGCCTTTTTTTAGTTGATGTTATATTATCTAATGTAAAAAATTAATCTTTTTTTAGCTGAGGAAGACTTGCAGTCGCAGCCGAAACGTCTCTCTATAAGGCAAAACAGTAAAAAGGCACACACACAGGTAAGAAGCACATGACCCTCGCATTGGCAGTGGAAGAGAGAAAATTTTCTTCTCTGATTCAGGTCAGATCACTTCTCAGCTAACGCCTTTCCACGACAAGATACAAATTAGCTGGTGAATGTTTTTTTTTTTTTTTAATTTAATAAAATATAAACAGTAGATAAAAAGAAAATTAAGAATTTATTAAGAAAAAAAGAACGTAAATTATCAACTCTAACTACAATAAACTGAAATAAATGAAGTGTAGAAAAGTTAATGGATAAGAGAAAGATTAAAAATTAGAATAATACATAAACAAACAAATTAAAATCATAATAAAAATACGTAAGGAATAGAAAAAAAAAAATAAATTTGAGTAATAAATTAATCTTTCTCTCAGCGAATGAGAAAGAATATAAATTTTTTTTTGTTTTTGTTTGAAATGATTAATAAAATTAGTTAAATTTAATAATGAAGTAAAGGACTAGGGACAGTCAATTTTAGTAGTAGTATAGTAGTACTACTGTTTAATTTAATTAAATATCCATTTGAGCAAATAAAAAAATATTTACTAGTTTAGAGGGAAGAATTAATATTCACATCTATGCCTGATATATTCATATATATTTAATTAAATTAAAGTTATAATAATTCATTTCAATTTATTTCATATCAAAAAAATGCAAAATTTGTATTTAATTATCGCTTAAATTTGATGTGTAATAAATTGAAATCATTAATTAAATACAAGTGTAGACTTAGTGAAGTTCTATAAAATACACTCAGGGGCTCACATCTTGTGAGTACGTGGATGGCGACCACGAGTTGCCCGAGCTAAGACTGATATTTCTTCTTTTCCTTGTGTGTCAGTCTTTCCTTCTTATCTTTTCACCAGGTATTAAGCCCTCCAATGGGCCGGTCTTTTTTTTTGGATAGTAGCAGGTACTAATCACGGTAGGTCATGGGATAAAGGAAGACTGGAATTGACTACTAGTTATTAGTTACTAGTTGCGAGTTTAACGACATCGAAATGTTGGGACGATGATTCCCTTGTATTGCGGACTAACGTCGCCTTTAGAGTAGTGATGGATTTTAATTTTGCAGAACATCGACCATGATAATACCTGTAAAAGTGTAAATCTAGAGACTTCTTCTGTGTTCAAATGGTTGCAAAGAGGCAATAAGAGACTCTTCTCCGATCAGTCTGATCACAGGCCCGTGAATTGCGATAAGGGAAGAGAGAGCATGCTGAGAAGCCCCTCTTAGATGGGACCCATTCTCAAGAGACGATCGAATCTGAGCTTTGTATAGGGTTAGAAGTTGATGAGAAGAGAAATACTGCTTGGATCTGAATAGGAAACCAAGCTCCCTAGCAACAGATTTGGTGACCGCAGACCATTCAAGAAAATCGTCACACCCAGAACAGAAAGTGAGTCCCTGAACTCGAGATTATTATGTCTGATCGTGACGGTCTGGAAATTAGGCAACATTGGGTTTTCTTGGAGTTGAAGTTAATGTAGTTTCGGGATCCCCATTTCTCCAAAGTGCCGAGACCATCATTAATAGAAGACACAATACCCTGGCGACTGCGAGTCCCCCGATCTAATTGAGTGCAGAGTATTAGCCGCAAAACAGTGAATGGGTTTGGAGGTCGCATCTTAAATGTTTTGAACCGATATAATGAAATACCGAGAAGAAAAACACAGGAAGAAACGTTAACGTTAAGAAATGCCGTATTTACTCGTGTAATTTGCGCATCATTTTTATCAATTTGATCGCTAAAAAATCTGGGTGCGTAAAATATACGGATTTTTTGAAAAAAGTTTATACCTATTCTAGTATGAATAAAGTACATATTTTATCAAAATTTTATTGAGATTTGATTAAAATATTATCTAGGATATAATATTATTATAAAACTAATCTTGAACTGTACTTCACTATTATTGGAATCGCAAATCATCTTTTAACCTAAAAGATGAAATTTTGATATCGATTTTGTTTGAAATAGTTGGTGGTTTTCAAACAACGCCCCATAGACTGTGAATTCCAGTCAACATATCGTTTAAGATAAAACAATTTTGCGAGATGAGTTTGCCTTTGGATAGTTAAGGGCATAGTTCAACAAATTTTGATGTTAAAATGATAACATTAATAGCAACTAAATACTTGGATGTTTGTTTACAAGTTATAAAATAAGTTGTCCCTTTTTTGTATGCAGGTTAAAAAAAACTCGTCCAGGGCAACAAACGCAAAAATTTGTGCGTGAAATATGCAGAGTGAAAAATAAAATTCAAAATCCTTCTTTAATTCGCAAATACGTAAATACAAACTTATATGTTATAATGAATCTCATTTGGAGTACTTCATCAATTAGAGCTAATATTATTATTATATCAACTTAATTAAAAATTCCTTAGTACATATAAATGAGAGGAGGCTGCAAATTTTCATATCTACTATTAAGATGCCGTTAATTAAAAAAGGTTGAGAATCACTGAAATTGACCATATATATGCAGAGGGGAGGGCAACGCCTTTGAAAATTTCATCGGTACGTGCTTCCGTCTGAAAGGTTTTTTCATTACTCTCCCACTTTTAGGCCCGATAAAATCTTATCTTAAAGGGAATTTTACTTTTCTTTTTAATATAGAATTTTTTAAATAAAAATTTTTCTTAAGTCCTTGTTATAAAGATCTTTCTTAGGCCTTTTAATTGAACAGTCAAGAAAAATTTTAACTTAAGATTCTTAATTCTATATATAAATAAATAATGATAAGTAACATTCTTTTTAAGTTAAGATTATTTTTTTTGATTATGTGCCATAATTTTGGAACAGAAATATTAAAAAATTTTTCAAAGTAAATTAATGTTAAAAATAAATTCTCTCAAAATTCCTACTTTAGCAGGTGATATTTCCTTCTAAAAAATTTATCTTCCTTTTTCTTTTTCTATCGATCTTCTCTTTTTTTTTATTTCTCTTCCCCTTTCTTTGTGTTTGGGAGGGGAGGGGGAAAGTGCACCCTGAATACCACACTGAATTTAAAGTTTGGAAAATATAATAATTTATATTTACATTAAAAATAAATAAGAAATTATTTTAAACTTCCTATTCCTTTACTAAATCTATTTAATTACAACTTTTATTATTCGCTTACGGAATTTAAGAGATAAAAAGAGATAAGAGAGATTAAAATTACTTTGTAGGATGATTTAAAGAAAATTTAAAATGTAATAAAATTAAAATAAATATTTAGAAATCAGGTTTAAACTCAGGAAGGGGGAGGGTGGGGGAGGGGTTGGTGCTATGCACCACCTCCTCCTAGCTTTCTTAAACTGAAATCTAAACCACAAGAGGTCGTATAGGAATACTTGACAAAATGTTTGAATTAAAATAAACGACTGAAATAAATTAGCTTCCCACAAAGACCAAAATCACCTTTCTTTTTCGGCTTCCGGTACGCATATTAGCAACCATCATGGTTATTTTGACTTTGTTGCAGGCTGCTCTGCAGCGTTCCGTTGATGAGACGCCACACCATTTCCTCAAATTGGGATTGTTCTTCTTGCGGTGCCCCTTCTTCCCTCATTTATGACATGCAGCAATCTTTAACAAATAAAATAGCAACACCAAATGGGAACCAAACCCACCACCTTTGTTTTAGCTTCTGCATCTAAATAAAGAATGGATATCTTCTCTCTTCTCGGAACTCAGCAACCTACACTCAAGAAAGAGGGGTAAGTAGATTTATGGTCCTTTTCCTCCAGTAAATGGGCGGGATCAGGAGAGAATTCTTAAAAGAAAATAAAAATTTATCCTTAGTAATGGTTATATATTTATTTCTTTATTTTTATGGAAGGGTTCAAAAATGTCAGTAGTTGAAAGAATTTTATTATTAGTAGCGTTTATTTATTTATTTTGAATGTGAAGAATCTAAAAAATTCATTGTAGATTAATTTTATTATTAGTAGTAGTTATATATTTTGTATGGGGAAAATTTAATGAAAAAGATAAATTTTTTTCGAAAATTTTCAATTTAGTAGTGTTTAAAATATTATTTTATTATTTATTTATTATTTTAAGGAGTGGAGAAATCTAAAAATATTATGTTATAATTTATTTATTTATTTATTTATTTTTATAATTTTTGAGTCAACGTTCATGTAGCTTACCTAATTGACCTAAAAGTATAAATATCAAGTGATCTAAAAGTATTAGTAAATTTTTATTATTAGTAGTAGTTATATATTTGTTGTGGGTTGATTTTTTTTTCAAAATTTTTGAGTTAGTCAGGTGCTTAAAAAAAAAAGTACTATCAGATACATTCATATTTTGAAATAATAATTAATAGTCTATTTAATATCACATATCAATGAAAATTTTTCAGAGGTGTATAAAAATTTTTTTATTAAAAAAATAAAACAGTTCTCTTTTAGACCGCTAGATAGCTGCACCGCAATTTAATGATTTAATAAATTATTTTTAAATAAAATAAAATAAAATTAATAAATTAGTAATTTTCTATATATTATTTAGATTTTTTTAAAGATAATTTATATTTTAATATTTATATTAAATTATGAAAAATAATAAATTGGCGGGGTAAAATCCCGCCTTAATTTGGCGCCAAATCTCTCCTCTGGCAAGCAGTTTTATTTTGAGACGACCAAACAAGAAAATCAATTTTAATATTTTAATTAGTTTTTTATATATTCACTAATTTATTTAAATTATATTATTTAAATTGATAAAATTAACAATTCTCTGCAGGTAGGTCGTTGGAAATAATCTAATTAGAAATATTTAACTTTCTCTTAACCTATATTATCTCATAAAAATGTTTATATTTCTTTAAATAAAATTTATTATTCAAATTGTAAAATTATTATTTTCTAATTTATTTTTCATAACTTCACTAATGAATATTTTAAAGTGAATTCTCTTTTATTGACATTCTATCAAGATTAGATTTTTTTTAATTATTATTTTAAAAATGTCTAAAATTTCTTTTTTATTTGCTTTCCAGATTATTTCAAGATTAAACTTTTAAATTAAAAAGCATTGGTCAAACTCCATTGTACGAGAAGTTGAAAAATTTGGATGGCAATAGGTTCATCAACTTTGTATTGCCATGTATTCATTGATGCCTCCCATTCCAGCCTCCGACTTTCACATCATCATATATATAAGGTAAATTAATAAAAAATATGTTCACCATTAAACGTCAGCATGCCTTCGATATTTGATTTGATGATTGAGGTATTTGTTTTGACAAATAGCAGGTTCATTTCAGTTCATTTTTAAATTTTAATATACAAAATGAATCTCCAAGTACTTGTTATTTTTTGAAACTAATAGGCTTCCAATTCAGTTAATTAAGTATTAAATTTACAATCAGAATGAAACAAATCGAAATGAGCTCTATCGAGCTATAGAAGATAGAGTTTCTTTTTTTGTTTCTCTTCCAAGTTTTTATCACTAAATAAATAAAAACAAAAATACACTTTTACCTATATGATAAAGATTTTCTTTTTATTTTTATGATGATTTAGAGACGAAAAGGTAATGTAATAATTGTTTATATAAAATTCAGGATCTATATGTCTATATATATATATATATATATATTTTAACTCATTCCTTTTTGAATACAAATTAATATTATTTAATATACAAAAATATCTATCTTATCTTATTTCTATTCTTTTTTTTTACCAGAATATTTGAATAATGAGAGAAAATGTGATTGAAATGGAAAATGAAACGAAAAAGGATGGACAGACAATTAAAAAAGTTTTTTTTAATAAAAGAAATAGATTTTATTTGCTGGTATGTATTTGAAGGTATGATTTCTATACATTTTTATTTATTTATTATTATTAATATAGTTTTATCAATGGATTTGAAAATTGCATATTTTTTAAGAAAGGCTATCATTACAAATTTTTTTTCGCGATTTATTTATATAAAAAATTTGGTATCATTTTCTCTCCCCTGATTGATTTCAAAATTTTGAAAAATCTCAATTTTAGGCGTGGTGAAATAAAATTTTTTTGTCTAAGTAGGCTATTTAATAAATAATTTAGTCTCTTAATAATTAGTAACTAAAACATCACTGATCTGAAAAATTTGGGCAGTAGGGACTTTTGTTTGCATTACTGATTGCCATCAGACAGCAAATGATCGATCCCAAAGTTTCAGTTTTTCAAATTAACATTTTATTATTATTTTAGTTACTCTTTATTAAAGGATTAAATTCATTACTAAATAGATTTTTAGAACAAAAATTTTCTTTATTAGAAATTTGAAATAAAAATAAAAATTACATTTTTTTCATTCCAAAGTTAGAAAAATAATAGATTGATTTTAAATTTTTTTCCTCACCATATTTTTTTAACATGCCATTCCATTCATAACAACACCAATAAATTATATTGATATATATATATACAGTATATATATATTTTAATTTCAATTTAATTATTTTGAAAATTTTCTTTAATATTTTCTTCAACTTTAATAAATAAAATAAAACAAATGTTTTTTAAAGTTCTATTTATTATTTAAATACATTTTAATTACAAAACATTTTTAATAGATATAATATGTATTCATTTCAGAAAACCTCGCAGCCTGCATATGCTTTGGACCAGGGGAAGACCATATTTACATTTTTGGTCCCGCGTCTTACTGCGTTTCAAGACACTCAAGGAATGGACTATGTATAAATAAATTAGGCCGTCCACATTGGCGTTAATTCGAAGCGGAGTTTGTGGCTAGTGGCCCATTTCAAAGCCATACGCTCAATGGATCGGCTGGGTTCCATTTTCTTGGCAGTCGCATTACCTGCTCACACATGCGATTTTGGACATTGCGAGGTGAATTAATTAATTATTCAAGCATTTATTTTAATATTTATATATATTTTAATTAATTGATAGAATTTTTTTAGTTAAACATACATATATAGGATTGCCTTTTATATTTCGGGATTGTGCTAAACTAGTGTTGCTGACGCTTCTATCGTAAAGTTTGACATTTTTGATGGTATACGTACTCAGAACGTATACTATAACGACATACGAGCGCTATTTGTGTAGTTTACAATAACTTGGAATCATCTCGGCTAAAAATAGAATTAAATCGTGAACATTTTCAAGCGATTATTTTTTACAACTTCAGACGTGGAATGATGAACTTAATTCGACTTTTGGCGATGAAGCACTATCAAGGACTACTGTTTGTCGATGGTTTGCCGACTTCAATCCTGGCCTTAGTTCGGTTAAGGGCGAATTTCGTGTAGGTCGTCCAAAATCGGTTGTTGTTCTGGAAAACATTGATGCTGTGCGTGAACTAATATTGCAAGATCGTTATGTGACTTACTGTGAGATTGAGCATTAATGGAACCAGCATACAATACTGCATGAACATTTGGCCGTCAAAAAGATTTGTTTTTGATTTCAAATCCCGAAATATAAAAGGCAACCCTCGTATTCTATTTCTTTTATAGTGAGTGTCGTATGGTGACATGCGAGTATACTATAATAATGATGAATCTTAGAAATTTAAAGAATTGAACAATTTTATTCTAATAAATTTATCAATTTTTAAAAATTTAATTGTCAATGTTTTTCTTATATTTTTTCATAAAATTTAATTATAATTAAATATATAAATATATATAAAATAAATATAATATAAGACTAATTTATTTTTTTGTCTAGGTTACAACTTCATAAATTTTTGAAAGATGGAATATCAAAACGACGTTGGTTTCTTCTTTATTTCTTCCTATTA
>JAAAKE020161058.1:0-12033 GCA_010014785.2 Anisolabis maritima
AAAATAGGATGTTATAAAATCCACAAAAATAAAACGCAATTTTGCACGTTGTTTTTTGTTTCATTAATAGGGTTGAGGTAAGAAGGCACACAAAAAAAAAAAAAAAAAAAAAAGAAAAAACCTTGGGGCTCAGGCCTTTCTTTGGTTTTTTTTTTTTTTTTTGTTCGTTTTGTATGACATGATGCCAGACAAAGCCGGCGAAGTAATAAAACAGCAGCCCTTTCAAATATGTTGATCACTTACCAGAATATGTAGAGCTACAAAATTTTACACACGCGTATATACATAAAAATCCCGGCACTAATAAATCACTATAAGTCACTCTATAAAACTCACTAGTAAAAGAAAGAAAAAACAGAGAAAGAAACACAAGAAGAAGGGCAAATCGACTTGACGGGAGTCGACTCAAGACTGTCTATTGGAGACTTGAATGCTCGACAGACACCTCGATTTTCCCCGCCAACTCAAATATCCCCCCACCCAGATCGAAGGCCCCACCTGGGATCGTCTTGGCTCGCAGGTTAGTTTCAGTGCTATGTTATCGACCTTAGAGAATGACTAAACACCTCTCACCTGGACCAACCTAGCTACATTTTCTAGAAGATAATTTATCAAACGAACTAAAACGTAGAAATCTCTAGTATTTTTTTTCTACAAAAAATATAAGGCATACATATAATTTATACGGTTTTTGAAAGGGATGTGTGAATGTAAAAAACCAATCATGATATTTAATGAATCTAAAAAAATTCAGAGATGCATCCGTGACAAAGACGAATACAAAAAAAATCAAAGAAAAAAAATTATGACATTTCCAGATTAAAAAAGAAATGTATTCATAAATATTTATACCTAAATGAACTAATTTGCAATTTACAAGTCTTTTGTTATACAAATTTCATTGTAGAATGTTAAATTGTGTTTGATAAAGAAATTTCTTTTTGTCAATAATTTATTCATGTACTTAACAATAATTAATTATGCTAATTTATAAAATATTTTTTAAATATAGAATTTCAACTTTAACCATTGAGGTTATCTATCCATATTTATATAAAACAATTGATATAGAATTGGATATGGAAATTAAATTAAATTATATATATTTAATTACGTCACCTTAATTACAATGTTTTAGTCAAAAAAACCGAAAAGTAATGACAAAAAAAGGGAATTTCTTTTTATTATATTTTATAAAATATATATTTAATAAAATTTCAATTTGTTTAATTTAATAATATAACGAAAATGTATATATGTTTAATTTAATTATAATTTTAAATTTCAAATATTTATTGGGTCAAATCTGAGGCCTATAAAACCAAAGAAATAAATAAATTTCTCTTCTTGTAATAAAATTGTAATCGAAGATTAAAATATTAATGAGATTCATAAATAGTCACTTTTTATAAAAATTAGTTATATTCTTAGTTTCACTAAATTTAAGCATGAAAATGAGATGGTAAATATAAAAAAAATATTCATTGAGAAAGTCCCAGGAAAAGAATAAATCAGCACTTGATTGGTTTCATTAATTTTATTAATTTCAATTATTTAATCACAGTTATCATTGAAGGATGGGAAATCAGTTCGATGTGGGAGATTTTTAATAAATTAACCTCATCCTTTGCATTCGTTAAAAAATAAAATAATTTCTTCAACCTCTCGATCAATTATCCAAAATTAATAAATTTTTCATTTTTTACTTTCCCACACTATTATATATAATAATAAGGGGAAAGTATTATGGTCATAATACATATGACTCCACAATTTTTAAAAATATCTTGACGTTTCAGGTCAAAATAACCCCAAAAATGCAACAAAAACAATCTGAATATGTGTATGCGTATATGTGTGTCTGTGTTCGTGAATGTGTGGGAACTTTTATTTTGGCTTATATCTCCAGAACCACTCATCAAAAAAGGATGAAACTTAACAATTTTATAGCTCTAGGACTGCTTAAGTCGATTTCAACATCAGCGAATTATTAATTCATTTAAAAATTATAATATTTTATTAGTTTCCGTATTTTTATCTTATCGCTCTAAGGAATAAAATATTTGCTTTTATGTATAAATAAATTGAAAACAAATTGATTTTAAAAAATATTTTGCAAAATGCAAAAAAAAATTCATTTGTGGCTCTACAAAAGTTGGTGCAAAAATGAAGCTAAAAATGTCAAGTCCACAAGTTCAAATAAATTATTCCATTGCTCTATAGAACTAAGAGAATGCCTCGAGGGTGATTTCCAATCCACTTCCCTTTTAATCTGTTAAATTCTAAGTAAAATTTTGGAATTTTGCCAATAGTTTAGAATCTCCCAAAAGAAACTCGTCATTTTTCATGAGATTTGATTTCTGATCAAAGAGATTGGGACTGAACTGAGTACTAGAAGTTATTTTGGCTTATATCTCTGCCCTGTGAAATCGCTACACATGCCTAGTGATATTATATAATTTGTTATAGATTTTGCTTATTGTTTATTTTAGTCATTAAATGTAGAACACTGTAATATTTATGCTTGTTGTCAATTATAAATATGCGTTCTATAATGTGTATAATTTATATTCTCAGGGTTGATAATTGATACTATTTCATTTAAAGAATTTTTCTTGGGGGGGGGGGGATAAGGGTTAATAAATTTCAAATATCATATAATAATTAATTGTTTTATGAATTTTAAACAAAATCGTAAGAGTGAATTTTGAGAAAATCAAAAAAAAAAAACTAAAAAAGTGCATTAGTAAAGTACTAGTACCCGTTAGCCGATTTTATTCAAAAGCTTCGAGACGCAAGCATAATATAAAGTTTTAGCCTAGAACGTTTTTTCGTTTCTGAGAAATTTTGTCCACGCACACACAAACACACACACACTGAGACAGAGAGAGACAGACCATTTTGCGAGACTCATTTTTAGATTTAAGGGACCTCAAAACATGTATTTCCCTTAAAAACTCGACATCGTTTTTTTTTTACGATCACAATACTTTCTCGCTATATAGGTAAGAGAAAGTAAAAATTATTTATTGTCTATATTTCCTTCCTTTTTTATTCCCATGATTTGGGGTCGGCAGTAAATATAATTTAATGTAATTATTCCATAGACTTTAGTATCACGGATTTCAAAATATTGAAAATATGGGAAGAGATGAAATGTTTAAGTTCATAATGGATATCATCGATTTGAACATTTTTCTAACACTTTCAATTCAGTCTATGTACAAGAACAAAATTAATAATGATAAATGGAAATTAAAGTAAAAATTTTCAAATGAAAAAAGATAATCGTAGTGAAGAGATCCTCAATAGCTGGGCTCTCAGCCTTTACTGACCTACGTGCCAAAAAAACGCACCTGAGAAGCCATCCAGTAAACATGTCCAGTCCTACACAAGCAGGCAGCCTAGACAAAGAGCAAAGTCAAGAGGAAGTGATGTGGGTATCATAAGGATGGGGAGAAAGAGAGAGAAAGAGAATCAGAGTTCCTATTTTGAAATTAAGAAAATAGTAACGAATAAAAATATTATTTTGATAAAATATGAAAAGATTCAATCGATTCAATATAGAAATAAAATATAAAACTTTAAATTTGTTATTTGAGATAAATTTAATAATTATAAAATGATTGTTTTAAATCCATTCAATTAAATATTCATAAACTTAGAGTATTTCCCGGCCCATAAGACGCACTTTTTTTACTCCCAAATGTGCTCTAAAATCAGCATGCATCTTATGGGCCGATGGTATAAATATTTAAACATTGTAATGAAATGTGGATTTGTGACAGTGACAATCAAAGTGAAAATAATTACGTTTATGATTTTAGCAGTGATGACGAATTTCTGGGATTCTACGATGAATAAACGCTGATGTATTTGCTAATTTTTTTAATGTAACAGTTCCGTTTTCTTTGTATAAGGTGTTATTATTAAAATAGGTACTTTGATCCTTTTTTTTTTTTTCGTAAATTCTAACCTGGTAAATCACAGTGCATCTTATCTGCCTGTGCATCTTATAGGTCGGGAAATACAGAACATTTCCGGAAAAAATATGTTCAGCCGAAATGTGAGTTAATAAATATTAATTATATGTTTATATACATTGTAGAATAGTTTTTTTTTTTGTGCCTCACCTAAGCCTTTCTAAAATTCTTATGCCTCCCCCGCTCTCCTATGCAACATATACATAATTTTTAATATTCAAAAATTGAATTGTTCACTGAAGAAACTTAAATGATAAGTTTTAGAAAGGTTTTAGCTTCAAGAGTAGGATTGACAGTTCCAGTACGAGCAACAAATAGACTTTAATGTTGCTTTTTTTTTTAAATTTTTCTTTAAAGTTTGAAAGTGGATCAAATCTGAATTAATATGAGCACTATGTTTCGCCTTCAAATGCCCCTCAAGACGACCTCGATTCATTGATTCGTTTGTCAAGCATTGTTGGCATAAAAGACAAAAAGGTGACCGTTCATCGTGGACAGCGTGTATGAAACTAAATTTTAAATAATCCTCCAAATACTGACGAATTTTTTTCTTGCTTGCACCTTTCATTTAACTATGGGTTGAAAGAAATAAATATAAGGTCAATTAAAAACTAAAAATAAAGTATGTGTAAAAATTAATTTAATGTGAAGTGGAGTAAATGTAGACTAAAAATTGCAGATTAAAATGACAAATTTACCCCACCGCAAAACAACATATTTTTTCCATTTGACAATTTTTTCTGGAAAATGTTTTATATGTTTCTAACACTGAAATGAATAAAAATAAAACAGAAGTACTTAACTCTATATATTTATTCAATGTATATTTTTTAAACCCAACGGGACTTTTACAACAGTTTTAACCACTTAATGCACAGTTCCGTGTCTCACTCGGCGGCTTTTACTTGCAGAATTGCGCAGCTCCGTTTATGTCACGTTTAATGATAAATTCTTTGTATTTAAATATTATAAGTCGGGTTACAATATGATAATTTTAGATGAGAGAGTGAGAATCTTATTTGCAAGTCTGTACGAATTTTATTTGGTTCACGTGCGTAAATATTGTGAGATATATGAAGTGATATTTCAAATTTCAAATTGCCCCCCTTAACAATCAAATTGCCCC
Organism: Anisolabis maritima; assembly: GCA_010014785.2. Classification (NCBI taxonomy): domain Eukaryota; kingdom Metazoa; phylum Arthropoda; class Insecta; order Dermaptera; family Anisolabididae; genus Anisolabis; species Anisolabis maritima. The sequence goes on from JAAAKE020161058.1 coordinate 5,110, forward strand.
TCTGTGGGACATGGACCCCACGTTGGGAAACTGTTGTAGACTAATATATAATTTATTATTTATCATTTAATAATCAAAAAATTTATATTAAATTTTAAAAACGATGGAATTAATAATTCATTAAGCAAATTGATCATTTAAATTATATTCTTTTCAACTTTTCATTTTAGGTAAAAGGAAAGAATAAAAAAAGTAAAAATAATAATTTCAAGTTCTTTTTAGGGAATCAACTATTTGATATCTCCCTACCCCGAAATTACGTTCCTTATTAATGAATTCACTAATGAAAAACCAAAGGGAGTTTCTAATTGATATATATTAATATATATTAAAACAAATAATTCATACATATAATTAGAATTTCAACCATAAATATTAGGTTGGTACAAAAATAGGACCAGTGACGTAGTTACAGTTTACAGGGATGTGAAAAAATACTAACAAAATTTTGACTTTAAAAAAAAAATTACCTTATTTTGTTAACTCGAGGCGAGCTGGTATAACCTCTTTGAATACTCCCTTACGGGAAACCTCGATTTTGAAAATAATCATTATTTCCTATCCACGACCCTTAAATTATAGGAAAGTAAAAAGATCAATTCTTCATTCCTCGAAGTCCAAAATTTTATATTAAATAAACATTAACAAGTAGATTCACTCAGTTTGTTTTTAAAATATTCCGTTTTTAATTTGTTGTTAATTTAGCTAATCAAGATAAAAGTAACGTTAATGCTGGGGAGGAAAATAGCAAACGAATAGTGCAGTTATCAAAGACCAAAGTGATAAGCGATAAGAGCCCCGTCCCGTTACGCCTATCTCTATGTATAGTAAGTGTCTATTCAGTGACCGATGGCAAGTTAGCCCCGGATTAGGTGAGCACATGTCTCCGTAAGCCGGATATCCGTGTGGCGGGTCACCAACCCACTTGTAGCTATCATCCGAGCACGTCCTAAGACATGCCTATGGGAGGGGAAGTCCACTCGGCTCTCTATATCATCAATTGAGTCACCTGAGCGACTTCTCTTCTTCACCTAGATTCTCTAACCATTCATAGTGTACAGACAAGGGCATAACTATTGAAAGCAATGAGGGTGGGTTCCCCCTCACCAAGAGTTTATATCTTTTGAAACTTCTGATTCCATTTTAATTATATATACTTTTATAAGTAACAGATTTTAAATTTTGAGACACAACCTTAAAAGTAATTTCCAAAAATTTGAAACGCTCAGTATGTTTGTGACATGTGCCGTATTCGTCTGTCGGTTTCAAAGAATTGAAAATTTTTCTTGATACAAAGCTAATATAAAAAGTTTTCAGACTATGAAAATTTCTTGTTAGTTTTTTTTTTTTGCGCCAATAATATCATTAATCTTAATATAAATTTCAATTTGACTGTCATTTAATGAAAAGAATAATGTGGTGATGATATAATAATAATAATAAATAAAAAATTTGTTTCCTAACTGTAAATTTAAATTGCTAAAAAAAAATTCTCAACTCAATGCATTGTTTCATACAATGTCCAATTAAATATCTAAATGAATATATTGATAAACATTTCCCTAAATATCATTGGAGAGAATGGAGTAAAATATTTGGGAAATGGTATCATGTTTTGTAGTTAAGGAGGTTTGAGTCAGCCATTAGAAAAAGGACAAATTTATAGGGGTATTATTTAAAAGATTTCGTCCGTGTCTTCCTGTCTTCATCTAAGATTGATAAAAAATAGATAATTTTCGATATCTCTTTGGTAAATTCAAAGAGACCTGGAAAAGAGTGTTAAAGTAAGAATTAACCCAATTTTTATTAATTAATTAAAATTATTCTCATTAAAAAAAAAAAAAACTGTTCCTTTTTTGGGGAAAAATGAATTTGCTGATTAAGATTTTTTGAGAACTTATTATGGAAATTTTATTTTATTTTACATTTTTTTTCTTCATTTTATTGGTATAATTAAAGTGTGTAAATTTGACTTTTTTTGGCAAAATGTAGTTGGAATAAGTTTTACTGCCTCTGTAGTCAGTGATAGTTGTGTAAAAGAGAAATGAGCATAATGATAAAGTATATATTAAGAGAAAATTTTATATCGAATATATTTTTTAAAAAAAGTTCCATAAATATGAAAAATTATTGGCTTTAATGATTTATTTCCTCTATGAATGAATTGCTTCTGGCTTCAATTACTCTAATTATAAAATATATTTATTTAATTCCAAACGTTTTTTTTATCATTTAAATTTCACAAATCTGATAATCAGATAAATATAAAGTATAAAAATAATTAGTAAGTAATTAAAAATAAATATTAAAAAATTTATAATTTTTTATGTATATTTATTTAATGGAAAATATTCTCGTTATTTTCATTTGTAAATCTATAACTTAGATCAAAAAGAAAGAAGAGATTAAATGAGAGTTTCTGCTCTGCAAATTCTACAACCACACTTGGGCCTTATTCCACAAAACTACAAGTCTAACAATTACAAGTGAATTTGTTTAGAAATATAAAAAATAAATAAAGCGTTTGTTTGTAACTTGTAATTACAAAGTTACAAGACCATACTTAAAAATGCATGTGTTGTCAAGATAAATGATTATTAGGTCTTATTACCAAAATAAAAGCAAAACGTTTCACAAATTTTTTACTTTTTGCTTATAATTACAAGTTCATTTTCTGAAAATTACAAGAATGTACTTAGTAGTATTATACTTTGACTTCAATTTCATAGAAAATTAACAGAGACGTGTAGAAAAAGTTATTATTGACATTTTTTTAATCTTAAAATTCATTTTAAAAGATTATGGATATATCCAAGTGAGTGATAATGAACTAGAAGTGAAGTAAAACTAAGTAAAATAAAAATTTAAATATAAGAGGGTTGGATAGAGGAGTGGCGGGGAGGGGGGGGGGCGTTCTTGTTTTGAAGAAATGAAATGCATTCTTATATTACCTATATATAGAAGTGTTTCCGCTTTTTCACTTATCCCTTCTCCCTAGATCCCTCCCTGATATAACCATATTGTATAGTTTCCTTTTAAAATATTAAATTAAATCTTACATCGGAACTCCTCTCTAATGGGGTATAAAACGTTTTGCAATCTTAAATTCCTTGATCAATGGCTACCAATTAATTTAAATAAATATGAACGTACGTCAAAATGGCCTTATATGCCAAAAAAGACCTAAAGAAATAAAATTTTTTTCATTAATAAATTTTCAAAAATTCAAATAAAAAACTTCGATTTTTTCGCGATCGCAATACTTTCTCACTCTATATTTTATATATAGGTAAGAGAAAGTAAAAAGGATTAATTGAAAGGCAAAAATATAACTAGGGTGATGGTCACCAAACAAACACTCTCAAGCTTTCTTTGTGCGCGCGATCCGCATTTCCATCAAACTGTTGTAATGAGTTTGCAAAAGTTTGCGCCTTTGGTGGACAACTACCCGTATGACAGGAAGAGACCCATTGACCCTTGGGTACTTTCAAACTTTTTCCAACATTTTAACCTTTATAACCTTAAGCCATGTTTTGTTTTGATTCTAAATAAACAAATGGGCTTGCAAGAATTCTCCTATAAATTATTAGTGAAATTAACAAGTCTAATTTACAAGTCCTCGTAATATGTAATTTGATTTGTGGAATAGGGTCCAGGTATAATAGTCATAATTCAATAATTAATAAAATATTAATAATAGGTAAAAGGGTTATTTTGAAATAGTGCTTATAATGCAGAAACATCCTATGAAATTGTCAAGTAACAACCAATATAATATAAACGAGGTAATTGATGGGTTTAACTAGCATCCCTTTGGTGGGGATATGTTAAAAAGCCGTGAAAAAGGGTTGTCGTGAGGGGGAGAAAGGTATTATCACTATTCTAGCAATTAATTCTTTTTTAAGTCCTCTTTCTATTTAAAATTTGGCGATGATTAGAGCCATTAGCAGATTTTAATTAACATAATTAAAAGTGAATAAAAAACATTTACCCACTTAGAAACCACCTTTAATAAAAAATATTAAATATAATTTAGTATTATACAATATATTTAAATATGAGCCAATAAAAAGATACAACAAAAACACTCAAGAAGATTTCATTAGTAATTTATACAGAGGGTCATATATATGCCTTTTATTATTTATTAAAATTTTATATAACATTGGGGTGAAGTAATGCTAACCTTGGAGGAAGAAGATGAGTTTGGAATTTAGTACTCCCGCCCCCTATTCTAAAAGGAAATTTGTCCTCTAGCTGAAAATCCCCTATTAGCTAAAAGGTCAATTCAACTTAAATGGGATGATGGAATTAATTGGATGCCTAGCTAAATTATTTAAGGATATAACCTTCGGAAATGGTTTATATAAAATTTAATTAGAGATTATATTTTGGCTAGAAATGGCTATTACTGTTCATATATATTTTGAAAAATAAACTAATTTACCCATCAAAAGAAAAATTGCCCGATAGGAGTTGTATAAGATTGATAAAATTATCATAAATTATGAAGTTCTCTTCTATAAAAAGAATCTCAAATAAAAGTTTAGCAATTACCTTTATAATAACTTTTGCTTAAAAATTTTTTAAATTGTTTTTCTGTCTCTAAATAAACACAAAAAAGTAAAAAATAGACATCTTATCCTTTAGAGAGATCTATAACAAAAGTTTAAATTTGAGCTTGGGCGCATAAATTCATTCGTCTATGCTTGGTTGGAAGGTAGGCAACTAAGTAACCTACTCGATAATGGATTTTCTGATTAATTCCTCTAGAGCTCTTCTAAAAGAAAAGCTCACAAGAAATTAACAGCTGCGTCGTCCGCTTTAGAGGAGCTCTGGAACATTTAATCGAAAAATCCGTTAGAGTTGGGTTGCCTACCTACAGCAAGCAAAAGCGAATAAATTTATGCATCCCATGGTAAATATGAAATTTTATTCCTTTCCGCTAAATTTACTTTAAAGATGTTCACAGACCGACAGACCAACATCATGTTATAAACAGTTGATGCGCGTTGCAAAATGTCTATCTGTAAATAAAATCTCAAAAGGATAAATTTAGTATAATTACATCCAGCTCTGTGGCAGGAATTTTTTTTTTGGGTGGAGCAAGAAAAAATAAAAAAATCCATCTTAATAAATCATTATAGATGAAAAATTTTACTGTTAACTACAATGTAAAAAGCGAAATATAACTCTGAAATAAAAATTTGTATTTTGAAATTTAATACAAATAAGCCCTGCTTTCCTTCATGTCAATGTCACCAGGAACTAAACTACCAAGATTAATCAATCAAAAAAAAAAAAATTTTTTCTCATATGATATATTTATTTATTTTTTTTCAAATATTTCTTTTTAGCAAATTTATTTTCTTCTTTATTTTTTGCAATTTTCTCTGGCCTTCCTTTCCCCGCTCCCCGGCTGAATATCCCTCTGATTACAATGCTTTCCATATTATTCTATATAGTAATGATTAGTAAAAAATATAAAAAAACAGGTTGCTGACTTCGCATAAATAAAGACGTAGAGTAATTTTTTGAAAAATTATATTTTTTTCTAATGTTCTAAAGATGCTCTCTAGACAGACGCAAGTGTGTCGGATTTTTTAAAAATAGTACTAGAATATTTTTCTTTGTGATTTTCAACCCATAAAATCACGATCATAATTTTATCTTCCAGACATGATTTCTCTGTCCCTATCATCATATTTTCATTTCATACCCTTCACAAACTAATAATTTCCCCGTTCCTTTCCTTTCCTTTTCTATTTCCAATAGGAAATCGCAAACCGAAATCCATCTCCGAAAGAGAGGGGAGGGGTGAATGGCGTAAGAGAATATTTTTAATAAGAATAAGAAAACTTTAAACTTTAAACAAAAGCATCGTATATCCTTACCCAGTAGAAATAATAAAAATAGATTTATCTTAAAAATATTTATAAATATAATAGTATATTATTGCACTTAGGAAAATTAGAGTTTATTAAAAAAAGAGCTACTAATTTGAAAATAGGCTTGTCAACTATAATATATATATGGATATATCAAATTTTTTTTTGGGGTTCAAGGTAAAAATGATAAATCGATTTTAGAGATGTTAAATTTATTAAATAAATAAAAAAAATTATATTACATAGCAAGCAAAATTTTCTGATGGTATTGGAATTTTCGCCCCCCCCCCCGGGGGGGGGGGGGCCCGCCCATATCATATGTAAAAATCTGCGATATAAGAAGCATTAAAATATATTTGAATATTTGACATATATTGTTTTTATATTTAAAATGATTGAAAAAGAGATAACGATTTCGACAAAAGATAAATGAAATTTAAGTAAAAAATTCACAGAAATTTCAAGCTCTGAACATAAATTATTGAATATAAAACACGTTTTCGTTTTGTAAATATAAATCTCATAAAGAGTGGGGATAACAGGACCAGGCTATCTGAAATAACGGGCTGCCGATAATATCGAAGAATATAGGTCAGAAACAATCACTATATATGTTAATTGTTATAAATAATTCTATTACTGAATGGAAAGTGAACTTTCTTATATTAATGTTTTTCACATTCTGGTGGTATTTATTTATAAATCAGACTCATGCGGGATTCAAACTCGACTCAAGAGAAATTTAACAAATATTGTCAGAATTTTTGAAGCATTTTTATAAAAAGTCAAACTTGTAATTAATAATAATTAAAAGAAAATTCAAAGAATATATAATAAAAACACATAACGGTATAATGAACACCGGCATTGATGAGTAAAAGAACAAAAGTTTGCTAGGTGGAAAGACGAAAGATGAAGTATTGTGTGTTGCCGCACCATATTTTTTAAAACACCTTCCTTACAAGGAAAGAAAAATTAAAAAAAAAAAAAAAATATATATATATATAAAAAACCACCAGGATTTCCGTTTAAAAAA
>JAAAKE020161069.1:0-12033 GCA_010014785.2 Anisolabis maritima
GACACGAGGACGCACACCCCCACAAAACCTCCGTAAAAGAACCGTACGTTTGGCCTGCCCATCTAGCAAGCCCCATTGGAATTAACATCACACCCCCCCCCCCCCCAAATAAGGGGGAATCATATCACGATATGGGTTAAGTCAGGAGCGCGAAGACATTAAAAAAAAAAAAAAGAGAAATACCAAAATAAGATATTTTTTTATTATATATATTCGCCTTCAAATTAAATGAAATAGCATGGAAGAAAGCGTTGCTGGGCCGGTTTTACCATTAGGCGACCCTAGGCCTTGATGAATGGATGAAACTGCATTTTTTGCAATTTCATTACTGTTTGTTAATTACAAAAGTCAATAAAATTTGTTCATATTTGGCTACACATGCAAGTAATTATTCATACATTCGATAAGGGGTGCCAGGGACCCTTGCACCGGCCCTGTTGCTGAATCCAGAATTGACAGTAAATAGATGGCGTTTGGCTACTTAATGAAAAACAAATTGATTGATCAATCACCTTGGGATTGATATTAAAATTCACCTAAACATAACATCCAAGAATATCATATGTACATTATTTTATGTATGTAAAACTACCTTGACCCCCTTTGGGTGTTATACGACTAAACAATTTTGACTGAAGATGAGCAAATAAACTTCCGACCTTCATTAGGACCGGGTCAAATAGAAGAGATCATCTCACTGAGATGATATTTACACGACATCAGCATCATCAGCTCGTTCCAAAATAATAAAGGATTTTGCGAGTCAGTGAGATCGGAATGAATGTTTGTTTGTTTCTTCTCGCCTTTTATTCCACCCTGGATGCCATTCATCCAGAAATAACTATTTAAATAATACAGCCGGTCATCTTTTAAAAAAAATTTTTTTTTTTAGAAGTTTTTTATTTTTTTGCTATTGAGGAGGAAGACAATCAACTTTGACAACAAACTCTCTCCTTTTCATTCCCATATTTTTAGAGATATCAAGTCAAGAGCCAACTAAACTGTTTTTTATGTATTGGTGAAATAGTTTTCTTTTTTTTTTTCTTATTGATATAAGAGACTTAAATGTGTGAGAAACTTTTAAACTTTTAGAGGGACTAATTTCAGGTAGGACTCTTTCTCTCTCTCTCTCTCTCTTTCTTCTTTTAAGATAGGATATCAGAATTAATGGGACCAATTAACTAGATCATAAATTGTCTAAACGTTATTTACATCTTATAACGGTGTATTGGATGAAAAAAAAGAGGGGGGGGGGAGGCGGAATGGAGTACTTTGAGTTATATATGGCTATGGAAATTTTTAGTTAGATTCTTTAAATAGAAGAAACTATTTTTTTTCTTAACTAAAAAAAAAAAAAAAAAAAAAAACGAAAAGGAAGATTCAGGTGTTTGAAGCCTTTCAGAATTTATACTCCCCCCTCGTCTCACCCAGGGTGATCTTGACTTGATAGTTAAGGGCGGGAAGGGGGTTTGCAAAATTATCCGATTCTATTTTTTTTATTCGCTTCATTCATATAAATTAATAAATTTTTATAAAACATAAAAAAAAATATTTTTGACTTTTTTTAGCCCATTTCTTTAAATTTAGAATTCAAAGTAGTTTTCAAGACGTGTTCATTTTGAATTAGTTATTAATATCCAATATGTGCCTTGAATCGAATCTATTTAATCATAGATTATTTACCATTTCTTCTTAGTATATTCTTACTGACCCCCGGGAGTCGGACCCGGGATCTCCAGCCAATCCGGGGCAACGTGCACTGTCAGTTCATCCCATACCATTTTGTTATTATAAAAAAGTCCGCCTACGATTTGATCCAAATTTCAAAATGGAGAATTTTGTCTCCTGTTTTGGATCGTCCGATAATCTGGAAAGCATACCGATACCCTGGATTGGCTGGAGACCAGCAAAAATATACTCCCATAAATTTTCATACAAAATTTTGATATAAAAAGAGTCAAAGAGATCAGATTTTTCAGGAATTCAACTTGTCTCTTATGTGCCCCCCATTCGGACACTCTCTGCTCTACTGTTACAGTTTAAACAGATGGCCCCTCATGCAGGGACTCTTCATCTTCCTATTGTTGTTTGCATCCGAGATCCTACGACATTTTTCATATCACGATAATATATCAAAGGAAAATCATCTTTTTTTCAGAGCATGATTAGATTTCTCATTTCCCTCATTAAGATCCGCTGGTTTAACTTAAAAAAAAATTATTGTATATATTCCATATTCACAGCTACAGATTACATAATCATATAATATATACATATGACAGATATTATACACTCATCTTTCTCACTCCAAAACTGATGATATGTTCGAAACGTCTCCTATTACAAGTGATTAACGAGGCTGCCTGCTCACTCCAATTTAAACATATTTGTTTTAGCTATATAATTATAAAATTAAACTTTTCATTGATATGTGATGATTGATAATTAAAATGCAGACATTTCATCACAAAACAAAAATATTATAAAATTGAAAAAAAATTTAAAAAATAATGTATTTTTTAGGCCTTTTCGGCATCAGAGACCATATAGACTTTTAAACGATAATCCAGGAATATTTATTTTAATGAAATTGTATCCATTTGATTTAAATAAATTTTCTTATGCCTGTGATCCGAACCCATACCCCTTGGCTTTGTAGTTTATATAAATAATGTCTCAGCCAAGGCGTGGGGGGGGGGGGGGTAAATGTCTTTTGTATTTGATATCATCAAGAAGGAGCATAGAAAATAGGCGGGACAGTTCTAGATGCTCTAAATTTAAGCTCAACACACACACACTCCCCCCCCCCCTGCAAAGGGTGGTTTGGAGCATTTTTCATCCCTGAGAGGGTCCTCTGCATTGCGGAATTTGAGGCTCTCCTTCCAGTTACTTGCTTCTCTATCCAATCATTGCTCAATCCCCAGATGATTATCGGATTATGAAATAATTCAATCATTATTTATTATTAAGGTCATGGTAAACATTTTTTTTATTAAGAAGTATAATAAAATGATAAACTAATAAAATTAAAGTATATAAAAGATATGTAAATAAATCTATAAATACGTAAAGAAACATCGACATTGATTATTAAAAAAAAATATATATTTATAAAAATTTTGATTTCTTGAAATAATAGAAAACCTGATGATATCGAAATTTGGGGAGGATACATTTTGACGTGGCAGCTCAATAATTTATCATTATCCGACATGATAGCCAAAGAATATGTGCCATCCATCGTGTGGGGATTGTGATGTCAGATGAGGTACGGAATGGGGCGCGCTGTATAATCTCTGACACTCAATCGACATTAGATTGGAGTGGTGAAGTTGCAAACAAATTCCAACGCATTGATGGATTATGCAAAAATTGGAAAGAGCGCGTTCGTTAATACCGCAACTACAGATATTTAGATATCGGCCCCGTCCGTAGCCAAATTAATTGTATCTCTCAGAAGGGCCTTGGAACGTAAAGCGAGATCTCCAAGGAACTAGGAACTTAATATGCCCCTCACTACTCCAGGGTTGACATGCTCTTTCTATATTAAATTTTTAACCATTTAATTTGATTCCAAGCGAAAGAAGTCGAATCGATGCAGCCTCCTAAGAGATTCGTCGATCCTGAAATGGAAGAAGAAAAAGAATACAAAATTTGGCATCCGATTCGAAGGAATATTCAATTTTCAAAGAATTTAACGAATTCTGGGGATGATATTGATTTAGAAGCGAAAGAACTAGATAGAAAAATTCGCAATCAGAAAATCTTCAATAGTTTCTGTAACAAGAATTACCGTTATAATAATTTATATGGTTTTCAGATATTTTAAAATTTCTATAAATATAATGTATTAAGAATAAAAATAATTTAAAATGGATTAAAATATGAATATGTATCTATGAAGAGTTTACAAAAAAAAAAAAAAAAAAAAAAGAGAAGTAATGTAAAAAAAAAAAATTTTTTCGTTAATCTCCCAAAATAAATTCTCTCGAATTTTATCGTTTATTTTCTAACACATTTCACACACATACTTACAATTATTATTAACCACCATAGGGTGTTTAAATTCGTACGTTTTTGCTTGTAAGGTTGGCAACCCAATTTTGACCAACTCATTGATTAATACATCATATTAAGCGTTACTAATTTGTTAAATCTCCTAGAAATTTTTTGGCTATTTAATTTAAGTAAATTTTTCTTTCTCACCTCCATCACTATTCTATAGAGGAGCTCTGGAGCAATTAATCGAAAAATGAGTTGGCCATTTGGGTTGCCTACCTTGCAAGCAGGACGAACAAATTTGTGTTCTCAATGATACTATTAATATATCGCTGATCTCTTCCGATCGCTCAGTCTTTAAAATAAAAATTTAAAATATTGTACATATGTATATAAATAAATTTGACACTTATGTTGATATCAGCATGGAAAGGGACATGAAACAACTTTTTTCCTTTTTTTCTTTTAAATTCTGCTTTCATTTATTTTTTTATTCTTTTCCTCGTTATTGATTAGGTTTTTTGAAAATTTTCCTAAAAAATTATTAGATTGTTTTAAGTAAGAATATTTTATAGAAGAAAAAGGAAAAGAGCATTTGCTCAAGGCTTTAAAAGGTAAATAAAAAAATACATTCGCCTAGTGCGAGTTTTAATGTATTTAATAATTGTTGGAATAAATGTTAATCGATTTTTGTCTACAAGGGCTTTATGGAGGAGTCATTAGGATCTTGCTGCTCTGCCCAGGAGATCGGTATTCGCATCCCGGACAGGCTGGATTTTTTTTTATTAAATAAAAATATTTAATGTAAACAAATCCTCAAGTATGCCCTGGATTGGAACATTGGATCCCACAACAAGCAACTCTACGAGGAGAAAGAGTTCCTATGGAAGGGACGTAAAGAAGGATTTCGCAAGGAGTGCTGAGAGAGTCCCGCCTCAAATAGGACATCCTCCCTAGAATAGTCTAGTTGAAAGGGACTGGGTAGAATTAGATATAGGAGGAGGAGTTAGAGTTTGGAAATAAAGCAACTTCAAGGAGGGTCCAGAGGTCGGCTGGCTTTGAGGTTCGTGGCTCCGTACACGAAAGCACCTCGGGTAAATAAACGGAGTTCCCGATAGGTGGAAATTACGCTATTCAAAGCATGTACATTAATACTCAAAAATGTATTGCAAATGTATCCATGTAGTTATGAATAAAGAATTTAAAATTACAATTAAATTAAAAAATTCGATTTTTGTTCTTGAAATTTAGAGATGAGCACAAACTTCCAAATACGAAGCTTTTGAGTTGCAAATTATTAATTCATTTGATGATTAACAACCAAGGAGAGTGGGCCAGGAGACATTCCAGCACGTAGCCCTTCTGGGCTGCTGGGCTCCTGAGGCCAAGGGCGCCTTGTCTCTTTCTCTCTCAGGTGTGCGCACCTGCGCTCTCTCTGGCTGCCTGCTCCACATGCCAAGTGCTTCTTTCTTTTTTCTTTTTAATTTCATGTAAATGTGTCTCGGCTCACTCGATCATTATTTCAATAATAAAAAAAGAAAATATCTGTAGACGGAGGCTTTTTCTTTTTAAAAACTTTCAGGAATGAACCCCCATCTTGAAGGGTGTAAGATTTTGTCTTATCTCTGAATAAACTGAAATTTTAAAGAATTGATATGAGGTTCCCTCTCCCAGCGGTAGGGCATACCCTCAATTAATAAATATCCCTCCCCAAATTGGATCCTCTCTCCGTATTTTTTAAATATTAAATTAATTAAATTTTTTTAAATCTTTCATCATCTGAGGCCAATTTAGACTTTGTCCGTATTTATTTAAATTAATTGGTACTCGGACGTGAAGCGAACCACTCATCTTTGGCACATGAAGCGAGACCACTACCTTTGCTTTAAGGAACAATTTCTTAGTTTTAAACACCCTAAATGAGATCCTAAAATCACAGAATTATTTATTTACTCATTGAAAAAAAAAAAAACCCATGAATATCCGTCAAATAGTTTCAAAGTTCATACGAGAATTTAAAAGTAAAATTATTATTATGTAATTAATGAAATATATTAAATTTTATATGCCCTGTCCTTTGGAGCAGAGGTAGAGATCTCGCTTCACGTACCAAGTGTGAGTGATTTGCTCCCCCCCCCTAGGCTACCAATTGGTAAGTCCGGAGTCTAAATGGCCTCAGATGCCGAAGAAGAGATTTAAAAAAATAGCGAAGAAAAGTTTTTTTTTTTTTGTATGGCTGGTTTTTATGGTTATAAATAACTATAAATAATTTATTTGTTTTAATTGAAATTTATTCGAAACGTAAAAATTATTTTTGTCACGATTATCTATAAACATTTTTACTTTTTATAACGTATTCTCATTCAAATATTTGTGATGATACAATCTTTGAAATTTTTTTTTTTTTTTTTTTTTTTCTTAATCTCGACGCAATTCTATAAAAAGAAGATATGAATGCAGCCAACGGATGATATATAAATTATTCACCTGTAGAGGAATGTGATTAGAATGCGAAACGTTGGCAATAAGTTTTGTAAAGGAAAATAAACATTCTTTCAATGCATCTAGATTTCCATTTCAAATTCGAATTTGTAGTGGGATGGGAGGGGGAGGGGGGGGGGGGAGAGAACGAGAAAATCCCGGGAATTCCCGGGGGTGGCCAACTTTTTTGTTGGTCGACCACTTTACTAATTATCATTGTGATTTTGTTTCTTATTATTTTCTTCTTCCTTGGCCTTAAATCCCCGCACTGCGGGATCGGCATATTTATTAGATTACATATCTATCTTCTTCTCTTCTCTATTCATATAAAAGACAAAAATCCAATGAATAAAATTTAATAAAATTCATTAATTGTATAAGTAATTGTGAGATTTAATTATTTTATTTTTTAATTCTCTTTAATATATGAACTCCAAAACTACTTGACGGATTTTCATGGACTTTTTTTTTCAATATGTGTGTTTTAATTTCGGGACAACTCATTTAGGGTGTTGTAAAATTTAATTAAAAATTCTATAAATTTCATTCGTGTATATTTATAAATCTTAATTTTCTTTTAAATAATTAATATTAACGAAAATTCTATTAAGGAGGTGATAATGGACCGAATTTAAGTAAACTAAATAACAAAAGAGAGAAAGCGGCGCAGCTAGTATCCAAAGAATCCATCTCCCTCTAATGAATTTATTAAAATAGTAAAACTGATTGACACTGACATAATGACTGTATAAACCTTAGCAATATTTGGTCCAATAATTGTGAATTTCAGCCTTAATCTCCACGCAATTCTATATCTAACTTAATTCTAATGGCGAACAAATTGTTGGTTATTAGGCATTTGGAATTTACTTTATCCAACGATCTCCGACCCCTCTCTTTAATTAAATTTTTAAATAATACCCGAGTTGAAAAATTATTAAGGCGTTTTCCTATGAGAGGCGGCGAGGACAAATAAAAAGATTTTTTTTTTTTTATAAATTTTTTGTTATGTATATCGACGTTTTGGCTGTATCTTCCAATATTGATCTTAAGAAGACCCAAAGATACGTATCATTCTCTTCAGGTCATTATTAGAAGATACGACCGAAACGTCTTCCAAAAGTGACCTGAAGAAAAGCCGAATATAGAGTCGAAATGTCGTTATTTCTATAAATTTAAGTAAAATTTTATAAAAAAAACATCTTTGCTCTTAAATCAAATTTTTCCTCAAACCTCCCATTTTGTACTCACCTTCACGTTAGTGCCAGGTTTCCCTTTATACTAATACGGAGAATTTTTCATTCTCACATTTTAAACACCTTGTAAGTACAAGGTGACCAAAAAAATATATTAATTTTTTTTAAGAGTGAACTAACGAATCCTCACTCATTTGAATTTCTAGTATTCAATGAGCTGATAATTAATTAGGCGTGTGACCTCGATGGAGGGTCCCGAAATATGAATTTTAAGATAAACAAATTTTTTTTTTTTTTTCGATGGTTAATAAGAAATTCAAATGAATTTTTCAACTTTGCTGCTACCGTGTGTAGGAAGGGATTAGGCGTGTGACCTCTAAGGAAACAATTTCATATATGAATATATGAATATTAAAATTGATAAATTCCCTCCTTTTTTTTTTTTTTTTTTTTTTACACATATCCATATCTTTTGTGTGTTTGTGTTTGTTCACTGTCATGAAGATTTCTATCAAGATATGCATAAAAAAAAAAAAGGAACAGAGAGAGAGAGAGAGAGAAAGAGGACTTCTTTTGTTGTTCGTTAGTCACCTTATTATTCTAAGCTTAAACATTCTGATGATTATTTTTTAATGAAATCATCAAAGGATATTAACTTTAAGTTGTATATATGTATTATATAGAAAAACGCGTTGGATAATTATTTGTCACTTTCCACAAAAAAAAATATATGAGTGAGCGAGTGCAGGCTCTGTGTGTGTGTGTGTGTGTGTGTGTGTGTGTGCATTCCATTTGCAATTTAAAAAAAATTCGATATCTATACTTATACTAGGGGATCAAAATATTTATTTATTTATTGTTTTAAAAGCCAAAAGACAATGCAGGGATTCAGAAATACAAAAGAATTAATAAATAGAAAAAAAAAAAATTCAAATTGTTATCATTTTCTGCGTCTATGACAAATGTCAGGCTGCACGACGAGCCGGCTTTTAACATAGCCTCCGGCAAGATTTATTTAAATTAATTAATAGCTAAGGACGGGAGGCTTGGAACTTCTCTGCTCCAAGGGTATCCAAAAGAAGATTTAAAAAAAAGTGTGCAAAATTTGTCATAAAAAAAAAAAAACAACGAAATGGTGGGCATCTCCAAATCTCTCTCTCTCTCTCTCTTCGTTTCTTTTTTTCTGTTAATGACAGGTGATATCTATTAAGAGAGCCTTCCGAAAAGGGATATAGAAAAACAGCTGTAATTTAGCGTGTCCCTTTAGGGCGTTGTATAGGTTCCCTTTTTTTTTTTTTTTTTTTTTTTTTCAATCAAGAGATATTTTTTAAAAGCTAATTGCTAATTCTAAAAGGGTATCTATCTCTCCTAAAAGGGTCTCTATTTCTTTCTAGAAATAGACTTAGAGAAGCTTTAAAATATGATTTTTTTTTTTTTTAAGACAGACGGTTTCCTAAAATAAAAATCTCTTTCTTTGAATTGAATATAAAATTTTCGAGAAAAAGATTTTGAATTTATATCTATGACCCGAGTTACGACTCTCTCATTATTATCCAATATAATATCTTTCTTATTAGCGCGCACAAATAAATCTCTACGTTGTTCGATGCTACCTACTATGAAATAGATTGAAGGTAGGCCAAAAAAAAAGCCTTTTTCGTTATTTTCAGTTTGGAGATGAGTGGGAGTGAGGAGTAAGTGGCAAGTAAAGATAGAGAGATTTTGTTATAGTTTTTGTCTTACTCACATGATTTATGTTTATATGTCTGAAAGTTAATTTTTTAAGGAAAATTTACGTAACCAATGCTCGTGGACATTTTTAGTATCTCGTGTTGTGTAGATCCTGGGTCTTCATTTGATCATCACCAGTGTTTAAACTTCCTGGTCGAAATCACCAGCTCTAAACTCTTGCCAACAGTTCTTTCAGCTAAAGCACTTTCTCCATATTTTATTTGTTGCTTTGCCTGGAAGCATTAAGTGTCTAAAATGAACTTTTTTTTATCTTAGGCAACTTTGAGAGATGCGTTTAAATGCCATCTTTAAGAATAACTTCGACAAAGTCCAATGACATCTCCTGGAAATCGGCTTCCATGGAGACGGATTTTACGGCGGGTTCCAACCCCAAATTTATCGTGAACCGCTCTTTTCTCAGCATTCGTTTGGGCAAATCTTTCGGTGATAATAATTTAGACTCGAACCCTGGATCGATTTCCATAACAATCCGAGCGGATTCATTCAAAGGGTATAAAACAATAATCATACGTCATCAGAGAGAGGAAAGTGAAATTTTATTTAATCCCTTTGACTTTTTTTTTTTTTTTTTTTAATTCATTTGCAAAGACAATATAAAAAAATCAACATGATCACAAAAGCATCTTATATTCCCAGAGGATATGGTTATCAATTGCGTGAAAGTGATGCAACTTATTTTTGAAGTAGGGAATCAACCAGACCAGAGTCCTCGTTCCGTTTTAACAGTGTTCCTGATCCTCATTCTCTACCCCCAGAACACCTCTTCATGTATTGGCCTAAATGCACAAAAGAACGAGTCCTCCTTAAAAAATCCATTTTCCTTCTTAGTTCCAAATTTCCTTGAAATCCTGAAGAATCCAACACTCAGCGACCAAGTTTTGTATTTGTTGTTTTTTTTTATATTGTGTTTTTGTTTCATTTTTGGTTTTGTATGATGTATTTTTAAATTATGATTTCATTTATGTTGTAATATGGCGTATCTGACCAACAACCAGGAATAAATAAATAAAAAAAATTTGTCTCAAAGTACATAATACAGTTACTACACACACATACACACTTAGTGCTTGGTGATCATCAACATTTTGTGGCCGTTGTTCAAAAATGCGATGTCTGTTGCCTAACTAGCAGGCGCTCTCGGCTCTTAAACTCCCAATGCGTCGTATGTGTCTATTTCTTTATTGGTTCGTTATTTTAACAGATGTACACCGGATAGGGATACAAATACAAGTTAAGGCGTTCTTTGCAGGAAATGACTCTCTCTCTCTCTCTCTCTCTCTCTCCCACTAACAAAACGTACGTGTACGTAATTGAATTTATCTCTCTCTCAGAGGCAAACAATACGACCACTGTTTGTTAGTTGTCCTTCTCTCTCTCTCTCTCTCTCTTGGAATATTACTATTTGTTTGGTCTTGGAGGTGAATGATTCTGACACCTCACGAAGGTGTAAATTATTTTCATTTTTTTTTTTTTATCCCTTCTTGAGAAAATTCCTCTTCTAAGGTGAAATATTACCTTAAAAAATGTTAGTTTTTATATTATCACAGTAGAAAGAACTTTCTTTCTTGGTTAGAAAAATATTTCTGATAACACTTATCTTTATGTTTTGTGTTAGTATATAAAATAAGATATAATTCCCTCTAAGCCAAAAAAAAAAAAAAATCTAATTTCTTCTCATATTAAATAGTTTTATTCCATAAATACTTACAGGAAATTATCTTTATTCATTTCAAGCTTTTTCACTCTCACTCCATTATTTCAATTCTAAACTCAATTTTCACACCTTTGATAAAGAGAGAGTTCATAAACATAATGGCTTCAAATAAACCATAAAACAACATATGACAATAGAGGAGTATCATTTATTTAATTACAAGTTCATTATCATTTAAATTTGTGTTGGTCACATCATCTCCTTTTTTTTTTTTTTTATTCTTCTTCTTAATCTTGAAGGTCTTTTGATAGTTTACAAATACGGAAGGTTAGCAAGAGAGAAAGAGAGAGGCGATTGACCAATTTGGACATGGGCGATCCTCAAAAAAAAAAAAAAAAAAAAAACTGGGAACGTAGCATGATGAAGATGATGATGATGATGATGATCGGGAGGAGCCTGGCTGGATGGATGCTGCGCTGCTCTTCCCGCCAAGCCAGCCAGCTCCATCCATCCATCCATCCATCTTTTTCCTGCAATCCAAACGGGTCAACAAAAACACAACCAGTAGAAGAAGAAGAGATGAAGATAAACGAAGAAGAAGAAGAAGAAGATATCCCCTCGTGTGTGTGTGTGTGTGTGAGGCTGCTGCGATACAAGATCAGCCGCCTCTGAGTTCCAAGGTCTTTGCTCTCTCCCCCCTCCTCTTGCTCCGCTCTTTAGACTTATGTAACTAAAAAAAAAAAAAAAAAAACCTACTAAAATGCACCAGTTGTTCTTCAAAAAAAAAAAAAAAATTCCCTCTCCTCCTCTAAACTTCATTTATACGCCTTCCGGATTTATTTGATTTCAATTCCGTCACGTTTTTATATTGAGAGAGAGAGTGAGCGCACCATATGCTTAGGCTTTGAAAGAAAATTGCGAAATATTTCTCCCTATCAAACGATTTTCTAC